>JARFJB010002021.1:8857500-8955000 GCA_036346205.1 Vesta saturnalis | reverse complement strand
CTTAGGTTTACAGCGAACTTACCGTCACCGGAATATGAAATTGCAATATTGAGGAGTTCACGGGGATTGTGTGGAGATACACACGTCCCCACTCATTTTTATCTTTTTTTTTCTCGCACAGTGGGCGTTCCTTTATCAAAAAAAATTGTTTTTCTAAAATGTCCGCACTTGTCAATTACTATTCATCCTTTAACCTATTCAACAATTTAACCTTACTTATGTGGACCTAAGAATAGTTTCCAAGTGTTGCCATTCAAGTGGTTTTTCTATTGAAACATTACACTGATTTAACACACTTTCGATGTGATTATTTTTGTAGCACACACATAACGTAACTGTACATGCTTTTGTGTGGACACACATCCAAAGTGATTGTAACTAGTATTGTTGACTTAGTTTAATTACCTATGAAATGTTGCAGATAAGCATTTTTGGCAGTGTAGGACTTAGGATATTCAAACTGTTTGCATGATTAAGCTTGACTTACACACTCGTAAATGATATGAACTTGTTTTGTGTGGACATTATTATATTCAACCATGGAATGTGTTATGAGACTTTTTTTAAAGGGGTACCATAAAAATAAATTTTCATACTTTTGTCCGCGGCTTTTCACAATCAAACTAAGTAGGATGAATAATAATAAAAATAAATTGTTAAATTCTGGAATTGCAGTCCCTTTTGGTTAGGCAACCTTCTGGTGCTAGTGTACTGCAGGATGGTATGGTAGTTTTATAATCAAGCTAATTAATGTTTCCAGGGTTTTTGTGGCCTAAAAATCAAATCCTTAATAAATTAATGAGGTTAACTATTAGTTTAATTATTACTAAGAGTAGTTGAATTTTTATAGGTTGCTACCAGTAATCTGAGAGAATGAAATGGCCGACTTAGTTTTCAACCAATATTTGTCAGTTAAAAGTGTATTTGTGTTATTAAAAAGTGGTTTTAATAGTAAATTACGTTGGTAGTGTTTTTCTACGAGTACAAATGTTATGGTTTCTACTCTATTTAATTTACAGAGTATGAAAAAAATTCTGCATTGAATTGTAACTTTTAATTGACCTTTGGATTTAATTACAATGTCTATTTTAACGATTGTATTAAATATTTTATACAGGTGAATTTTCTTTATTTATCAATATTTAATTAGGCAAGTTAAATCCCATTCCTATTAAATGTCAACAATGGTAAATGGGATATTGCGGTATTTACTTATTTCAATTGAATGCACTTTTTCCTATTTAAAATGATATTGATTTCGATAATATAAATAAAGCTTTATTTTTTCATTAAATCATTGAATTAGCAAAACGTTTGTTTCGTTACTATTATTTGATTGATTATTTAATTCAATGCAACTCTGCAGACGTAAGCATAAAATAATATTCTTATCAATTTCTTTTTAATGAAATTAATCTTTGTGAAATTTTATAATGTAAAATTTATATTGAAAGAATGTAAATATTGTTTGTTTAAAAATGAAAATTAAAATTTTTTCTTAAAATGACAGGAATTAAATTTGCTTTTCCAAATGAATAATGAAAATGAACAGCAAATAAAATATGTTTCTGGTATATACAGTATGAATCTCAATATGTTTGTCGTTTTTTGTATATGTGTAATGCATGTAACTATTCTGGTTAAAAGGAATGCTTTGCAAGATAACCTGGGACTTTTGCCTGAGTTGCGAGGATTGTAGCCGTACGGTTTTTACCGATAGCTCGTAGACGGAGAATGCTTCAGTGGTGCGGCTTTCGCCTATAACTCAGGGAAGGAGTGAGTGCTTTACGTTGGTAGACCAGGAAGACACAGAAACTAACGGTTCGAGAAACTGCCAGTTTGCCGCTAAATTGGATTGTTGGAAACAGCTTGTAATTCGGTTATGTGTGTCGTCTACAAGGGTTTCTCACGTGGAGGTGGATGAACGTGTAGTGGTAGTGTTTGTATGTTAGATTCAGGTGTTCTGGTTTATTGGAAAATGATCAGATTGGTTTGGTTTATTTCACGAATGAGAAGAGAGTGAGTTTAGATTTGCGATTGCTTTTATACAGAAGAAGTTGCATGAAAGAATATTTTTGCAAATTTTTCAAATGCGCAATTGACGGATTTTGGACAGCTAGGACTACAACTGCGGGGATTAATAGGATTAAGGTTATTTAAGATAAGGATCTGAATCTTTACAGTATGTTACCGTTTTATTTCATTTTTTATTTTATGGTTATATTTTACTTTCTTTATTTATATACCCCTTTTACCAATTGTGAGTTTGAATTCTGATATTATTATTAGTACACTGATTTTTTTTAAGTATTAATCCTTTTATAAATAATTTTAGTCTTATACTTAACTGCAATAATTTGTTAAACTTATTATTTAATTTACTCTAATCAGTCATACACAATGAATATAGTCATTTTTTCCATTATAAATTAATATATAAAAATCCTGAAATACGCAAATTCCTGTTTTTGAAAAAAATCATTGTTTGACGTAAATGGTTAATCCCTCTATCTATTTATCAATGAACATTTAATTTTCCATTCAATAATATGCACATTTTTAAACTTGCTCTATCGTTATTCAGATCTTAATTTTGAAATTCAAACAATTCATAGAAACATTTAAAATTAGCTAAAGATTAAGTAACTTCAAATTTAATATTTTAAATTAGGTTTCGAATCTCGACGATATTCTCAACATCTACCAGATATCTGATTCTAATGTGTTATTAAACACGTCACTGTTTGTATTCCCATTTTATGACAAAATCAATCCCAATATAATCAATTCGTGTTGTTTAGGTTCAACGACACACTGCATATAATGTAACACATAACAGCACAGTAACATAACACTAACAACGATTATGAAAATGTAATGTTTGATCATTTATGTTTTTTTGCAGAGTTAAACGTTTCGATAACAATTAGCAAACATTAAATACCTTTAAGCCGCTTTGAAAATTGTAAAACAGAAACGTGTCTAACGCATACAGGCTAAAAATGAAAAATACCAGAATAACAAATTTAAATTTGCAAAATTTAATCAAATAATGAGTGTGAAATACTGTGAAAAACCTTAATCTGTATCCGGTAACCATAGCTAGAAGCAACAAAGCAATTAAAGATCTAGTAAAATTATTGGATATCCTACAAAAAGACAGAATTGTCGGTTACTGTTGAAAGGCTGTAATTGTTAGGATACTGTGAAAACAGGATGTGTGTATTTTATCTTAACTATACATGTAAAACAATTGCAATACTATAATAATTTAACATAATTGGTATTTACGCCCAGGTTTAGGCAAAATAGCAAAAAACGTACACATAACAAAAGTTAAAGTTAAGAGGAGCTATTATCCTTCTTTCCTGTTGAAGTTATTTGGATATTTATGACTCAATAGCTTCTCGTATTGAACATAATAATAATGAACTTGTCATTTGAATATATGTATATATATATATATATATATATATATATATATATATATATATATATATATATATATATATATATATCATACCGATACAAGCTATGTTGTTACCTCCGGTATGTGGAAGAGGCGAGCTGACCTCCAGATGATCCCCTATAATTGGGCTAAAACAGAAAGTATACATGTGCTGAGGAGTATCATAGGAATACAGATTTCTTGAAAGGGGAAAATAGCTTTGTATTTTTTGGAATCATATATACGAAGGGTACGCTGTCACCTCAAAAATTTGTATATGATCAGATACTGGGGTGATGCCTCCAACACTGTTGTAAATCTTCGGAGGTGATATTTTAATTAAAATACGTAGAAACCATTAATCGCGTCACGCCACCTAAGGTAAATGCAGTCAATGTGCATTATTTTAATTTTTTCTTCAGTTGATTACATTTTCAATTTATTTATTACACTCACAATAATAATTCAGACGCTACATTTTTTAAATATCAAGTCATTTTAACCTCAGATTGTTTACCTACTTCATTATGATTACATTATATGCATTGACTTGAGTTTTTAAAATTGATCCTAGGGACTAAGTGTGGACTACCTTCAGAGCTAAAAAAAATTCCCTGTGTAAGTTGACTGCAAAAATCCACATTGGGGATGACGTGTTTAAACATTTACGAATAAAAGGATTTATTGTGAATTGAAAGGAAATGCTAGAGTTCTTCTTCCAAGAATTTTAAAAGTGTTAAGTCAGATTTAAAATTAAAACAGCAAATATTACGCTAAACATGTTCAGTATTGTAGCATGCGATT
The DNA here is from genome assembly GCA_036346205.1 of Vesta saturnalis. Taxonomy (NCBI): domain Eukaryota; kingdom Metazoa; phylum Arthropoda; class Insecta; order Coleoptera; family Lampyridae; genus Vesta; species Vesta saturnalis. The sequence goes on along the minus strand of JARFJB010002021.1, from coordinate 8,950,748 downwards.
TAATAAGTGGAACTAAAGTAACCATTTATTCTGAAGGGCAAACAACGAATGAGGTCGCCCATGTGTCATATGCGTGTTAGGTGGGAGTGAACAACAGACAGTTACGTTCAAGTTATACAATGGCCAAATTATATATTACGGCTCTTTTCTGTCTTCTTTGCGTGACAAGTGTGTAAGCATATTAAAGAATTACTTGAAGTAAACCAATGTTATTCTAAGCAATAGTTTTAGATCTCTAGGGATAGAGTCATTACTGTTTATTTAGTTTATTTAGTTTGTACATGTACACACACACACACACGCACGCACACACGCACGCACGCACGCACGCACGCACGCGCGCACGCACGCACGCACGCACGCGCACGCGCACGCGCACGCGCAAGCGCACGCGCACCAAGTAAGCCTCCAACATGCCGCATTTCTCACTATGAGAAAAAACCATTTGCAAAACACACATAGGACACAATATCGGTTCTATTTTCAACAGGTTTGACATAAATCACCATGTGCTTCCGTAACCTCCTAAATTAGTTTAGAATTAGTTTAGGTTTAGGTTCTTATGACTCTGTTATTTTTCACCCTAGTAAGTAATTTACAATAACAATTTATATTTAAAATTTCATGAAGATTCTTAAAAAATGATAATATACATGGTGTTCTATTTTTAAAAAAAAACGGAAAATAAGAGCCTAAATAAACAGCGATAATACCATATATACAAGGTACCTCAGACAAAATACGGGAAATAAGCAGCAAATACAAGATACGTACTGCCTTCAAATCGACTAGAACGCTCTAGGGAATACTAACCAAAACCAAACCACACAATGAAGATCAGATTCTAGGAATTGTGTATACAACCTACCATGCGAATGCGGCAGAGCATGCATAGGAGAGAGCAGTAGACCACAATAAACTATATATATATATATATATATATATATATATATATATATATATATATATATATATATATATATATATATATATATATATATATATATATATGGATTACTCAGTGGTTTAGCGGTAAAGGTGTCAGACCTGTAAGTGAAAGGTACCAAGTGCTTGGGAAAAAAAAATCATAACATATGAATTCGACTCAAGTCCGAAAACAGTCCTTCTCAGGACTAAGCCTGATGACGGAAGCAGAGTCCGAAACGTCGTGCTCAAAAAGAAAAAAACTGTTGAAATAGGCCGATCGATTCAACCAACTTAAAAAAATGTTATTTTGTCTAAAAACTCAAAAACGCGATGTTCATTTGTTTGTTTTTTATTATTCCACTGTTGTAATCAGGGACAAAATTACACAAGTTTGCAAATTTAACCGATGTTGCAGCTTTAACAATAAAGAAGTTGCCAATGGTGCGCACTTGATTTGGATGTACATTATGCAGAATATATAACTTGTAAATTACGTAATATTTGATTTAGTGTGGTCTATATCACAGTAATGGCATATAACATTAAAATCCTTAAAGATGAAATACATAGATGATCTAGCAGGTACGTTTGTATTTGGCGCAGAATAATAAAACGTATCAGACATTCCTGAAGACATTCTAGGCACGTGAAAGTTTATCATTTGAAGGAGATGTGAACAGTCAATGTGACTGTTAAGAAGTTTGTACAAAAAAGTAATACCAAGTCTAGTCCTTCTTTCTTCTAAGCTCATCATATCAAATTTACTTAGTGATACATTTTGACAATAACCTTGTGCAGGATAAATACCGTCTAACTTATAACTAATACATTTTAGTAACTTCCTTTGTCCATTTCAATGTTAGATATTTGGTATTTATTAATACGGCGCCAGACTAAAGCACAGTATTCTTGGGGCGAACAAGTAAAAAGAATACTGATTTTAGAGCATGCGTTAGTGGTTCTAATGATAAAGACTAACATCTTTATTGCAGAAGAGTAAATTTCGTTTATGTGATCCGAAAAAGTTAAGGAGTAATCAAAAAGTACACCTAAGTCCTTTACTGGTGCTACACGTAGTAATTGGTCAGATCCCATAAAGTAATGGTGTATAATGGGATTTACAAGTGAAGGAAGCAACCTTATATTTGACGGTATTTAGGTAAAGATCATTTCTATCACACTATTTCATCAATTGTTTCAGATTCTAGTCAACCGCTGATGATGATAGCATAGCTATCGAAACACGTTCGGTGTTTTTTTAATTTTGTGTGGTACGTGGGTATATTTTTTTTTGTTACAATTGTAAATTTATACAGTTATTATCATTTAAAATAGATCAGTATACTTTAACATCATCTGCAAACATAAGAACATCGCAGGACAGTTCAGAAGGCAAGTCAGTAATTAATAACAAACATAGTAAGGGACCTATCATGTGGTACACCTGACGGTGCAGTAAATTGCAGAGATTTGTAATTATTATTTTACGTAACGTATTGATAGCGATCAGGCAAACATGAAGTAAAGAAATGAAGTAGACTAACACTAAAACCAAATTTATCCAATTTCTTAATGATGATGTTATGAGCAATACGATCGAAAACCTTGGAGAAATCCATATATATTACGTCTACTTGAAAATATTTTCAATTTAGTGTGCTATAAATTGCATAACACATCAAATTAGTAGTGAAAAATCTCGTTCTTTAGACTCGTGCTGATAGGGTGGGTTGTACTAGTTAACGGATGAGTAAATACGAGCATAAAAACATGCTTGAAAATCTTCGCAAAAGTGGATAAAACACTAATTGGTCTGTAATTGCCAATAAATGTAGAGTCACTAGATTTTGGTATTGGACAGATACGGACAATTTTCCTTGTACTTCCCAACAAGTCGCGAGCAACTTATAAAACAGTTTCCCAACGGTTTGAAGAATGGATGAAGAAAAAAAAAGTGGAGAATGTTACTGAAATGATAATGATGGTGTACTTCCTCGTAAGGTCCAAAGCAATCCATCCTTCAACATTATGGACTACATATACAATGTCAAAGACAAATATATCTATGAACAGAAATATCGTTATCAGCAAATTTATAAATTTAATTGTGTTTTTGGAAAGGCAAAGTGAAGTATACCACGGGCAAAAACCCAACATTTTTACTAAACGAGATATTAACAAATTTTTGGGTACCGTTGGTGACGTACGCTATTTAATGCGGAAAGTAAGAATGTTTTTATGCTCAGGAGATTTATTTGAATCTAATTCTGTTGAATTTTTAGGTAGTTTTCATCGCAGGAGCATGTAGGAAACAAAAACTAGTTAATTTATACGTAACAGACAGAAAACTTTGGAAACCCTTTCAAAATTATTATTCCAAACACAAAAACTAAAATCGACCAGAACGCTCAGGGGAATACTAACGAAAACCAAACCACACAATGAAGATCAGAATTCCATAGGAGAAAGCAGTAGACCATTCAAGGTGAGAACGCATGAACATAAGAACAACATCCGCAAGGGCGAAATAGAAAAATCAAGATACGCCAAACATGTCTGGAACGAAGACTACCGCATCCACTTGGACAACATACGGATAGTGGCAAAGCACGAGAATACGACTCGTCGGAAACTCAAAGATGCCATATACATCGCACTAGCAGAAAATCCAATAAGCCAAGCTAGTGTGGAAATGAAACCAATATGGATTCCAATAATGCGCGAAGAGCTTCAGCGAAATACACCTGCGTAAGAAGTTACGGCGCAACATGCGCAATAACCTTCTGCGCAACCACAAAAAAAGTTTAATATGATAAGTTCTAAAAAATGTATATTGGATTACTCAGTGGCACAGCGGTAAAGGTGTCAGACTAGTAAGTGAAAGGTACCAAGTTCGAATCTGAGAGTAGTCAAGTGCTTGGGAAAACATTATATAACATATGAATTTGACTCAAGTGGGAAAAGAGTCCTTCTCAGGACTAAGCCTGCTGACGGAAGCAGCGTCACAGTCACAAAACACTTCGATTTTTTATAAATCACAAAAATGGTAAATGTACAATCCAACCAATCGGTATTAATACATTTGGTACCATTCCAAGAAACATTGCAGGGTTCCTACAACTTCCAAATGCAGAGTAATACACTGGTCACGGTTTCCGAAAAACCTCTGCTACTTTATTAGTTGGCTCAGGAGCTCACATGTCGTTATTAAAATGACATAGTGGTTGGAAATCCATGAATGTGGCTGAAGGTTTTGTTGATGCTTCCATCGAAAATAAAAGAAAAATTTCTAAAATGACACTGGGTGTGAACGACGGCATTTTCGAACCTTCCTTATCCTCTACAAAAAAAAAAATTAAAGTAGCTACAACTGTTTTGTTAGCTGATTCAGAAGCAAACCTTTAAAATATAAACATATACGTAATGTTAACTTTTATACTAATTATAATTTCTGATATCTACAGATTACCTCATTTTTTCATACGAAATCTCATTCTAACACTAGTGATCATTTCGACACTTAAAATAATGTCAAATTACAAAAAAAACCTTTTGATTGAAGTTTTGCGATTATTGAATAGTATGGGTAAAAATATCAAAATGGGATGATTGCCAAGTAATTTAACAGGTCAATTTCTCAGCACTACGACGGCCGCAGTAGTTCGTCAGAAAAGTAACGTTGTACTGGTAACATAGAATTAGCGTAAATAGCGGAACTTAACTTTTTTAGTATAACATGTAAGTTTAGTATAAATGTTACGCCACTAGAATTCGTTAAGGCGTAGTTTATTCTTTAAAAATATTGTTTAATGTTACAAGATAATAGTATATGTGCTTAGAATATACATTTGAGTGATATTTGAATTTTAATGAAAACATCGCACGGGATCACCGTGTTTCTTCCACGTGCGAAGGAATTTATAACTAGGATGTGTGTGTGTGTGTGTGTCTGTGTGTGTGTCGTGTGTGTGTGTGTGTGTGTGTGTGTGTGTGTGTGTGTGTGTGTGTGTGTGTGTGTGTGTGTGTGTGTGTGTTAGTGTGTGTGACTGTATGTGTGTGCGCGCGCGCGCGCGTGTGTGTGTGTGTCAGCGAGTGAGTGTGTGAGTGTATGTGTTTGTGTGTGTATGTGTGTGTATATGCGTACGCGCGTACGTGCGTGCGTGCGTGTGCGTGCGTACCCGCGTACGTGCGTGCGTGCGTGCGTGCATGCGTGCGTGTGTGTGTGTGTGTGTGTGTGTGTGTGTGTGTGTGTGTGTATAAGTATATATTTTAGAGAAAATTTAATTTTATATAACATTTAATTATAAAGTTTCTTAATACAAAGTGAAACAAGTCTAATAATTAATTAACTAGGATTGAAATAGTATTTTACATTACACGTCAGGTAAAACAGTTACTACTGGTGAGCCGTCAGACGAGCCTGTCACTTCCTTGAGCCAGTAAAACGGTTACTTGGCGTATCATGTATAGTATTTTATTTCTTTTCATTTATAAACGAACCAAAAACTCATAATGAAATAAAATATTCCCTTTCTTGTATAACAATTATTATATTTTCAAGAATGTCTCGTTACCTTTAAAATAATTAATTCAAAAAGCGCGAGAAAAAAGCGAGGGAATTGGGGTGACAGAAGACGTCCTGCTGGTTTATTTAAATCAGCTGTCGGCAAGGTTTCGTTCAAATTAGCTATGGTCCAAATGGAGCCTGTTGAAGAGCTGCTTAGAAATGAAGGAAAATTTTCAATCTAACAGGTTTGTAAGTGACATAGAAAAAACGGAAACTGTTAATTGTTGTTTATAGATGTCGCAATAAGGTTTAATTCCTAAAACCAGAAGTGAGCGCTGCAACCCTAAAAAGGCGAAAGTATTAATGACGAAGGAAGTTCCTGTTAGAAGCCCCCGATGACGATTGGTTGCTTGCTAAAATAATTACAATGTTCGGCTGTTGCGATGAATTACTTTCTACGAAGATGAACGACGTGGAACATGGTACTGGCATATACATTGTTGTAAAACTTGTAACAACTCTTTTATGTGTTGTATAAAATATACCTCAATTTAAGATATTTCCTTCATTTAGTTCTAAATACAAGAAAATTTTAATTATTTTACAATATTGGTATGAGGTAGGCAACTTAATTTGCATATCTTCTTAGTTCGTAAAGATTTATAATCCTGCTTTCAATTTGTATTCATTTCTTATCTGATACATAATGCGTCTGCGTTAAGTTATTCTGCTGATATCTTGTAAGCATGACCTCATCATCTACTTCGAAATCCTCCATTTTCACTTCCGTTCTAATGTCGAAGCATGAAGCTGCTTCTTTTTGATTTTATTTAAATTTATAAGAAAAACGCCATCAATTTGGTGGTAAGAGATGTTTTTAACACATTTACGTACAATAAAAGCATTTTGTTCTTTTAGGAGTTTTCTTGATTTTTCTCTTGACGTTGTTTTTCTTTACGTTTTAATAACGTTTTTACTTTAATTACGTATATCATTACTTCAATTTACAACGTAATTGAATTTTAAGTACGCATTTGATTTTATGATTGCAATTTTTTGAATGGATATTTCCATATAATGCAATTAGAAGTGGATTTAACAGTTTTAAGAAGAAAGTTATACGGATTTTTTAAATTCAATTTGGGGTGTGGCTGATAACATTATGTCAAGATTAAACCATGGTGACGTAAGAATAACTTCATCCTGTTAACCTCTCCGTATTCATATTTAGATACCAGTGGTTGTAAAAAAGAAAAGTTTGTGTACAAAATTTCTAAGTGATTTATTTAGTACTTTAAGCATAATTTTAAGACCTTCATTATTTCATCATTACACTTAATTCAATAAACATAGTCTGTATATTGTTATTTTTTACATTTTTGTCAAGTCGCTTTAATTGTCCCGATAATTTAACAAAGACAATTTGGCGCCCGAGATAACTTCATTTTTTTACATTCTTTATTATTAATGGTAAGTGGTAATTAAGCAAATCATTTTAGTGAACCAACCCTATTAATCTACCGATGAGCCAAAGGCACAATTATAAGTGGTGTAAGGTTAGTATTTTTTGGAGAATTTATTATTTCATTACTTTTGGATAACTTATTTTTTTTATTATTTAAAATTTATTATAGTTTTACATTATTTTCCATTAAAAACTGCGGGAAACAATAATTTGTCAACGAGAAATTTGGCTATAACAGATGATGGATGCCGTTTTCACCCATGTGCTTTATATGGAAAGTCTACATCCCCTTTCTGCAGATAGTTTGTGTTCTTTTAACATATCGAAGTGGAAAATGTATTTCTCTTAATGCTGCCCAACATACGATTAGCTGAATACCAAATAAAATTGACAAATATTTAGGATTAAAAGACCCGCAATTGTATACTGGCGTCACTCTTCGCCAGATCAGAACTAGCGTGCTGGTCGATGCGGTAGTCAATATTTTGGCCTTGAAACGATCAGAAGCATGGAAGGCAGAGGCTATTTCCACGAGTTATGTAGACGACTCGGTTAACAACAAACTTTCGAAGTCCAAAAAAAGTTTTTGCTGTTAATACTGCTAGCGAATACCACGCCACGTGCTTCAACAGAACCTTCAGATTGAGAGGGACCACGGCATCATGGATTCGAAAAGTTTAGGATTTATGGAAATAATAATTACACCATGACCTTTAATATTTATGATGGTAATGCAATCGATTTTTCAGATGTTGATAATTTGTAATTATTGCTAAATATTATTTGAAGGTTTAATGCAGTATTAATTCAACAAAATTTTTACTTATTTCTGACCGTTGTGTCAACAGTTTGGATTAGGTAAGTTTCTAATCAGTACCTATGTGGGCAAGGTACGGTCATCTCTAACTTGTAAAAATCAACAACTTTCGTCTCTAACCTGTAAATGATTAACTGTGCTATCCGTATTTTACAGAGGCGGGCGATTTTCGAATTTTTTTGAAATAGCATCTAAATATCTGTTAAAATTTATCTGACATGAAGGTTTAAACATCCTTCTGACAGATTATTGCTTTTATTTTTACAATATTGCCTACTTTTGCTATCGACGTATTGAAAAGAGGTTGCATAATTAACCTAAAAAAAATATTAAACTATTTCAATTCTTTTAAATTCCACTTTGTAGGTTGGAAGCAAATTTACTTGTTGAATAATGACTTGCCTATTTTCTCATTTTAAAGATCAACGATGATGTTTGGCAACCAATTTTACTAAATGTTCAAATTTTAGCTTAACTAACGACTTTAATGAGGGTGTCTTGAGTTTAATTACTTATTTGAGATTTTCACCCTTACTGTTAGGACTTGTAATAAATTTATAACAACGAGCACAATAGTTTTTGTCGTATGATTGTGAGCTCTTTAATTTGAGCTTATCTTGAAAATCTATCGACCTGTTGCTAGTGAAATTGTTTTTTAATAATAGCTGAAATGTCATCTTCAATTCCTTCTAACAACCTGATTTAATCCTATTTGGAGACCGTTATCGTCATTTCTAGAAATTCCAACTTTTATACCTAAAATTACAACCATCCGCACATACGTAAGATATTCTAACGAAAACCTTATGGCATTTAAGTGACATCCAGTTCCTAAAATTGGTTGGCCCCTCCGTACGTTAAATGTTAAAACAATTTAAATTTTAGAAACTACTTACCCATAAACACTAAAATTTGATTAAAAAACAATATTAAACAGCGAATTTCATGTATTATTTTAACACAAATTTTTAATGCATTCAAAGAGAGGAAACTTTCTTATGCAGTTCAATTTCCGGCGTTAAATATGTAATATTTAGATTGAAGCTTTTAATCAAAACGTAAAGAATAAAATGACTACTGTTGAGTGGAATAAATACGTGATTTTAATAATAAATTATATTTGTGTAGTATATTTTAACGTTTATTAGTTTTGGCATTATCCAGAATGATGTTTTGACATTCGGTGTTTAAATGATGCCATTATTAGATACACATTTAGGTTGTTGAACTAATTTTCTTCAAGTTTTCATGATGGTATTATGAACTATATGTTCAATTCAGCAAATTTTAGCTTCATACCTGTTTATAGATATGATTATGCAATCAACATATTCTTCACTATGGTTAAGTCGACTCATTCAAGACATTTGACAAAGCTTCTCTTAGTATGCGTGTATGCGTGTATGCGTGCGTGCGTGTGGGCGTGTGAGCGTGTGTGCTTGTATGAGTGTATGCGTGTGTATGCTTGTGAGCGAATATGCATGTGTGCAAGTGGGCGTGTGTGCATCTAAGCATGTGTGCGTGTGGACGTGTGTGCGTCTGTACGCGTGTGCGTGTGTGTGGGTGAGTACGCGTGTTCGTGTGTGAGTGCGTGCATGTGTACGTGTATGCGTGTATGCGTATGTGCGTATATGCATATGTGCATGTGTGCCTGTGTGTGTGCGTGAGTGCGAGTCTGCATGCGTGCGTGTGTGCGCGTGTGAGTGTGCGTGTAGGCACGTGTGCATGTGTGCGTGTGAGGTGTGTGGGTGTGCGCGTATATGCGTGTGTGCATGTGTGCGTATGCGCGTGAGCATGTGTGCGCGTGTGCGTGTGTGGGTGTGTGTGCGTGTGTGTCTGTGTGTGCGTGTGTTCGTGTGTGAGTGCGTGCGTATGTACGTGTATGCGTTGTTCGTGTGTGAGCGAGTGCACGCGTGCGCAGTGCGCACGTGTATGCATGTGCATGTGTGCGTGTGTGCGTATATGCATATGTACATGTGTGCGTGTGTGAGAATGTGGGTGTGCGCGTGTGCATATGTGTGCATGTATTCGTGTGGGCATGTGTGCGTGTATAACTATGTGCGTGTGTCTCCGTGTGTGCGTGGGTGGGCGCTTACTTGGGTGCGTGCATGTGTACGTAGGTGCGTGAGTACGCGTGTGCATGTGTGTGTGTATGTGCGTGTGTGATTGTGTGCATGTGTGCATGTGTGCATATGTGCGTGTGTGGTTGTGTACGTGTGTGCGTGTGTGTAAATGTGTGCGAGTGTGTACGTGTGTTCGTGTGTGCGTGCGTGCGTGTGTACGTGTATGCGTGTGTCCATGTGTGAGTGAGCGCGCGCGTGCGCGAGTGCGTACGTGTATGCTTGTGCGTGAGTGCGTGTGCGCGTATATGCATATGTGCACGTGAGCGTGTGAGAGTGTGTGCGTGTGTACGAGTGTGGGTGTGCGCGTGTGCATACGCGTGCATGCGTGTGTACGTGTATGCGTGAATCCGTATGTGTGTAAGTGCACGCGTGCGCGAATGGGTACGTGCAAGCGTGTGCGTGTGTGTATATATGCATGTGTGCATGCCTGCGTGTGTGCGTGTGTGGGTTTGAGCGTTTGTGCGTGTGCGCCAGTGTACATGTGTGCTTGTGCGTGTGTTCGTGTGTGAGTGCATGCGTGTGTACGTGTGTTCGTGTGTGCGTGCATGCGTGTGTACGTGTATGCGTGTGTCCATGTGTGAGTGAGCGCGCGCGTGCGCGAGTGCGTACGTGTATGCGTGTGCGTGTGTGCGTATATGCATGTGTACATGTGTGTGAGTGCGTGCGTATGTACGTGTATGCGTGTGTCCCTGTGCGAGTGCGCACGTGTATGCTTGTGCGTGAGTGCGTGTGCGCGTATATGCATATGTGCACGTGAGCGTGTGAGAGTGTGTGCGTGTGTACGAGTGTGGGTGTGCGCGTGTGCATGCGTGTGTACGTGTATCCGTATGTGTATAAGTGCACGCGTGCGCGAATGGGTACGTGCAAGCGTGTGCGTGTGTGTATATATGCATGTGTGCATGCCTGCGTGTGTGCGTGTGTGGGTTTGAGCGTTTGTGCGTGTGCGCCTGTGTACATGTGTGCTTGTGCGTGTGAGCGGGTGTGCGTGCGTGCGTGTGTGTGCGTGTGTTCGTGTGTGAGTGCATGCGTGTGTACGGGTGTTTGTGTGTGCGTGCGTGTGTGTGTACGTGTGTTCGTGTGTAAGTGCGTGTGTGTACGTGTATGCGTGTGTCCGTGTGTGAGTGAGTGCGCAAGCGCAAGTGTGCACGTGTATGCGTGTGCGTGTGCGTGTGGGTGTGCCTACATGCATATGTGCATGTTTGCGTGTGAGCGTGTGTGCGTGTGTGCGAGAGTGGGTTTGCGCGTGTGTATATGTGTGGATGTCCCCGTGTATACGTGTGTGCGTGTGTGCGTATATGCATATATGCATGTGTGCGTAAGAGTGTGTGTGCGTGTGTGCGAGTGTGGGTATGCGCGTGTGTGCATGTGTGCATGTATTTGTGTGTGCGTGATTGCGTGTCTACGTGTGAGCGAGTATGCATGTGTGCATGTGGGCCTATGTGCACGTAAGCGTGTGTTCGTGCGGACTTGGAGCGTATGTGCGAGTGCGCGTGCGTGCGCGTGTGCGTGTGTGCGTGTGTGGGTGTGTGAGAGTGTGCGTGTGAGCGTGTGTGGTTGTATGCGGGTGCGCGTGTGCATGTGTGCGAGTATGCGTGTATGCATGTACGTGTGTATGCGTGTATGTGTGTATACGCGTGTGCGCGTGTGCGTGTGACCGGGTATGCGTGTATGCGTGTATGCGTATATGCGTGTATCCGTGTGTGCGTGTGTATGTAAGCGTATCTGTCTAAGTCTAAGTCTAAGTTTGTGTCTAAGTGTGTGCGTGTGACTCCGGGTGTGCGTGGGTGGGTGCTTACTTGGGTAAGTGCGTGTGTGTACGTGTGCATGTATGCATGTGTGCGTGTGTGAGTGTGTGAGTGTGTGAGTGTGTGTGCATGTGTGCAAGTGTGCATGAGTGCGTGTGTGCGATCATGCGTGGGTGCGTGTGTGCGTGTGTGCGAGTGTACGTGTGTGCGTCTGAGTGCGTGTACGTGTGTGCGTGTGTGTGAATGTGTGCGCGTGTGTTCGTAATTGCGTGCATGCGTTTGTACGTGTATGCGTGTCGGTGTGTGATTGATTGCGCGCGTGCGCGAGTGCTTACGTGAATGCGTGTGTGCGTATATGCATGTGTGCGTGTGAGCGTGTGTGCGTGTGAGCGTCTGTGGGTGTGCGCGTGCAATCATTCATGACACTCCTATAATTGAAATAAATGTTACAAAGGGAGCGTCCTTTATGAATTATTTATTTTTCTGTCTCATACTGTTTGCAATTATTGTCATTAAAATAAATTAAAACATTTTCAAGTATGAATCGTTTTGATTCACATCAGAACCCTGTTTTTATCTAAATAAATCAATCGTGTCCGATATTGGTAACAAACCCTCAGTGCAATTCAAGGCTAATCTATTCATATTACTCTAATGAGGTTTATTATAACATAACTAAAAGTGTAAATGAATACCCTGAGTTTGCTACCCAATTCAGCAAAATATCTCGTTCTTTAACACGTACACAAAAAAATGGTAGTGTTGGGAATTTATTGTCCCTGTGGCCTATTCAAAATATTTTAATTAATATTAAGTATGTGTGTATTATGCCACCAATAAATGGTCTTCACGAAGATAATAGTGGGCCAACGAGGCCAACGTTAAAGATTCGGATTATACTTAATCGCTCAAGCAAGTAGGCAGCACATACATTTATATCAGTATTATTGAAGTTTATTACTGTTAACTATAACTTATATTGCTAACACCTTTAATTAGTTATATAAAAGATCACTTTCATTCCCATCACGAGGGTTGTCTACAAAATACTTTACTTAATATAACGATTGCCGTTTAACATAAACCTGTTTAACCACTTTACTTTATTTTTAAAAAAGTTAACAATTTCCAACTCACTACCTGTAAACGTTTTAAATGGGTTTTAACAGCAAACACAACTAATGTTTAACTGCGGCACTGACTGTACACAAAATAAAGTAGCACCGCTCTCTCTAAGGGTTCGGTAACTAAGTGTCTTGTACTCGTTCACTCCTTCTTATAGATGGAAGCGGCCATCTGGTCAAACGTCATCAATATGTATAACGCCAAAACAAACAAATAATCTACAGGAGGTCTGAACATCAAAAGTCTGCCAGAACACAAGTTATAAAAAAGGGCTACATGGAAACCAATGCAACCGATAGTTCAAAATCTCCGCCATATTGAAATTTTAACAAAAAGCGTAACTTATTCAGTACAACATTTAGAACTAAATTGAACTTTTTATAAAAGTGTCACACGCTCAAAGTTGTGCAAATTCAGTAAATTTCAACACCTTGGTCAAACATAAAGTTTTCTATTACAAAATTACAACTCGATTGTGCAAGTAAAAATGCGCACTATTTTTTTATACTTTAATTAATATACATATCGTTAATTAGCTCACGCTACTCGTGTATAGCAATTCAAACCTACATTCCTGAAAATATGTACATAGATACACAAAAAAATTCACACATTCAAACTCTCTTTCTAAGTTTATCAAGAATGGGTCCTACGAATAACACTAAATTTACCCAGTCCGTCAAAATCACACAACTTTGAAATGAATCCAGCGCCGGAGAGGAGGGTTTGTTAGATGCAGTTCTTTTACCGGCAACCTTTCGTCCAGGTTCAATTTACGATTACCAAGTCTTGTAACTTGTGTTAAACTTCCTCTGATCTTTCCTCTCCTTATATAGTTGTTTTTATTTCAGCTTGGCGTGATATTGGTATACTTGTTTTCACTTTTTTGTTTTTCATTTTCTATAGCTTTCACTATTTGTGTTATGTTTCTTGTGCGTGTTCAGACAGTGAAGATGTAGCTTGTTCTGCTACGGTATTCCCATGTTCTTCTCTTCTGGCGTGCACTGTGCGATTGGTCTGACCGGTGTACGTTTTGTTGCAATATACACAAGGTATCTAGGTTTTATGATTCCTAAATGCGATGAATACTGTTCGTATTTTATTTTTATGTAGTATTTTACTAATCCTGTCCGTGCCTTCCTTGACGTATAGTAGGTGTGCTCTGGGAACTGGTTTTCCTTCGTTTTCCTCACTTTCTGTTTTCAGGGGTTTGGCTGCTGCATAAATGTCCTTTCTTGAGAAACAATTTGTTAATAGCGTTGCTTTCAGTTTCTTCATTTCTTCTTCAACGTGGTCTACGTCTGCTAATCTTCTCGATCTCGTCACTCACATTTTTATGACTGACTGGAGCTATGTTGGATGGTGATGTGAGTCAGCGTGTAGGTATCTACCGGTGTGTGTTGTTTTTCTATACACATTATACCACAGTTCTCCATTGTATTTTTCATGTACTAGTACATCGAGGAATGGCAGTTGGCTGTCTCTCCCTATCTCCACAGTGAATTCTGTATTTGCATGTATGCTGTTTATTTGTTCCAATAATATGTTTGGTTCTTCTTTTCCATTTCTTCACGTAGGTAATAAAACTGTCTTCCACGTATTTTAGCCAGAGTGCAGGTTTATGTGGCCGCCTTCAGGGCTCAAATTTCAAAGTCCTGTAGATAGAGATTTTTCAACGGGGTAAACATATGTGGCTTATTTCCTTTTGTTTGCTTACACTCGCTACAGAGAATAAATAGTAGGTTCTTTTACAATTCTTAATATTTTAAAATCCTTTAATAAAAATTTATATTGTTTTTGTGAGAATTTAAAATGGTTACCGTTTAATTTAATTTGAGTGGTTTCAAGATATCATCCACTAACTGAAATTTATTTAACTTGCTATCAGGTTTCAGTTTGGGTAAATGAACCCGATGTTTCCTTCACCAAATTATTTTATTGTTTGTTTGCGCCGGCTAACTTATTTATTAAAAGAAATGGTTATTGTTATCAATTACCATATTTATATTCAATTAGATTTTCTTAAGATATGTGTAATTTGGAACTTTATGGAAATAACTTCCTTCATTATTAAAGTTTTTAGGATTGGTGGTGGACTAATGGTTAATAATGATAATAAATCAAAACGTTATACTTATTTAATAATTACTAAATCCCCAAAATATAGAAATACTTTGCTTACACTAACACATAAAAAAAATCCTATTATATCCTACTGTACTATTATATAATGAATTTAATTGGAATTTAATTCATTCAGCGTTTATATACAAACATCAATTTTAAGGAAAATAAAATACACACCAGTTTCTTTTATTATACAGCTTTCAATCTTACTTGTCACTTTTTGAAGACCAGAGGTTCTACGATTCGTTACTATGTCACCCTAATATTTTCTGTGGGAACTTGTCGTTGATTTGTATAATTCCGACTTATCGTTCCAACAATTTATTGAGTCTGTGACTAATTACTGGATATATTTATAGTTTTTAATTATCACTTTCATAGTTAAAGTTTCACTACGAGTAGCATGCTAACACAAACGGCAATGCTGAATCGTATGAACTAATCGTTAATACAGTCGAGCCTTCTTTAGTTACTGATTTACCAATTTAGTCCAATTAGCGTATTTTACATCGTTCGTTCACTATTTAAATGGAGTCGTGTAGGACCTCCAATATTCACAAAACTTGTAATTCATTTCGTTATAGCGTCACTTTTATCCTATTCACTTATTTGGCGTTATATGCACGTTTATATGCGCTCTATTACTTCTTCCCTATTAAACATTCACTTTTATCTTACTTTAATTCCTAAATTAGAGGGTAGCGTGACGATATGCTACTGTCACTCGTGCCTCGCCAACGATCACACCTTTGTTAGTTTCAACCAACTCTAACTACTTACTTAAACTAAATACTCACTGAAACGGCAAATCACATTAACAGTTCATCTCCCCTCCTACAATCCATTTATGCATTTTTAAATTGCCGCGTTTACTTAAATATTTCCTAATTTAATGTATACATAAGTTATAGAAGTAACCAAGCTTTTCGTGTTAACATTAAATAAACAGATACATAAACAACAAATAATCATTTATCATTCTATAAAATACCATATAACTATAAAATATAAGTTAGCTTAGCACTAAATTTGATTTTTTCTCAGGCACCCGCTACAATTTTCAATCACTGGTGATAGTGTTGTCCCGATTTGTTTGTACCGTTGCTCCTCTTAAATGGAGGTGTTCCTGAAGTAGTGTTCTGTTAACCCTTATGTGGCTGAAGGTGGTACCCGGGTACTTTTAGGGTATAGAATATGGAATATTTCACCTTTGAGAGGGCGAATCAACTTGAGCTCCTAGGACATCTCTAAATATATAATTTTAAGTATATTTTGAAAATTTCAGATATGGAAACGTATTTTTTACCTTATCGAAAAATGAACTCATCCTGGCGGACGGTGGTACCTGGGTATCACTGTAAGTTATGTACTGGAAAATAATATTTTTATACATCTATTGTTATTTTTTAATTTTATATGTTACAAAATAGCATATAGATATAATGTATATATAATATACCTATTATTTATCCCGGCACTGAAGACATTTGACTCTTTGATCCGTGTGCTGCAGGCACACAGGATTGCTACAAATGTTACACATCTTGCGGGTTTTCCTTTTTATCTTCCCGTGGCTGTTATAACACATTTTGCATATGCCTTTTACTGTAATGCGACCAGAGGAATCCGTTCAGGCACAGGATTGGAATGATGAGGAGCTTCTAGCGAACTTCCTAAAACACTTTCAATGGCGTTTTCGTAAACCGGTTTCGCAATATCATGGGATTTTCACTTCTTTGGTTCACAGCTGGCAAGCAGATCACGAGCTAGGTCTTTTAGGAAAGTCCTCCTCTTACTTGTGTTCTGATATTTTGTGGGGTTGTTTTCAGTATAGATAATGTAAGTAGCCAGAACTATGACATCCAATATATTGAAGAAAAAGACTAACGGCTAACGGCTTGTTCGTCTCTTGCTCGTGTATGTTCCCAGCATTTTATCCATAACGTCGACACCTGACTTAGTTTTGTTATAAAACGAAACTACTTCAGGCTTTTGCTTCAGGGATCATCAACTGTGTTTGTACAGTGCATCGTTGACAACAAAACTACGGCTTTATTTACTTTTGGGACATATGAGCACCGCATGGCATCTGTATTGAAAGCAAAATTGGTTGAAAAAAGCGGTCGTTCCTTTTTCACTAAAAGATCCTTGGGAATATAGGGTTTATTTTTTCTAAGCGTACCGACTAAAGTAAGCCCATCTGATTTCGGCATGCGAGCAAGAGGCAGTGATGTGAAAAAATTATCGGTGGTGATGTTGCGGCCCGAACGTTTGTAGTGTCGACATAAATGCATTACAGTTTTTTGCCAATATTTACCTGTCGCTCATTACCCGCTAATTTTCCTGTATAAATTGACCTTTGGCATGGATAAAAAGTTGTAGCATCACAAACCCAAAACACTTTTATGCCATACTTGGCAGGTTTCGAGGGAATGTATTGGGTAAACCTAGTTCGTCCGCGGTAGGGATATAGTTGTTCATCGACCGTTAGGTATTCATACGTTCATAATATTTTAAAAGATTTTGGTTTAGCATAAGCCAAATGTCGCTTATTGCGGCAGCTTTATCAGTTTCAAGTCTGGCTGGCCGTGTCGTAGGGTTGTCGAATCTGATGAAGCGAAGAATCTGCTTAAAGCGGTCTCTACTTATTGCTGCTTTATATAACGGCAAGGCATCTGATTTCCACAATTCATCAATATGCTCAGTATTGGATTTATGAACGCCCGCCATTAGAAGTATACCAAAGAAGGCATCAAGCTCTTCATCTGAAATGTTCTTCCACACTTTTTGTGTCGAATTAGAGTTTCTATTGAAATCACAATAAACTTGATTGGCTTTACGGTTAGTTTGTCATATGATAATGGATTTCATTTCGGCTGTGAATAAAGTATTGAACGTATCCTTACGTGTATACAAAGCAGTTACTCTACTCGGGCCTCCTAAAATTTATACAAACGAGATTCAAATTGAATTAGAAGGAGAAAAGAATGCCTATTACCTGGTTCTCGAATGATATTATATGACCGGGTTTGAGACGATGGTAACGGGGTTTTGTTCCAGATAGTTGAATCACTACAGCGATAAACATCAGTAGGTGTGGGGTTTCAGTAGTATCTGCTTCAGTCGTAACTTCCTCGTCGTCGTCGCTGTTGACCTCCACCTCTGTTTCGATAAGTACGCTTTCTCCAGTGAGAACATCTTCTACATCTGATTTTTCATCGTTTTCTGATGGCACATAATTTTCGTCGTTGTCATCTTCACATTGATCACTAAATTCCTCATCGGAAGTTTCACACAATCTTTCTACATCTTCAGCTGTCATCCTTTACCGAATACCATTCATTATTACAGGGATATACATAATTATATACAGCGAATACAGAAACAAAACAACATACTTATCTAAGTCGAGATATCCTCTGCGATTGTATTGTGGGTTATAAACAGGTTTCCGGAGGCTTCTAGTATTTTCTGAAGCTACGCTATTTGATGGTTCATTGTTTCCAGAAGGTTTGCTACTACATTTTCCGCTACCAGACGCACTAGTAATATAATCACGTGCAGAAGACATATTATTTTACCAATTGAACTAAACTGAGCACAATTCAATAAGATCACAACGTAGACTCGGCCGTAAATGAGGGATGACTGTACACAAAATAACTAATCATCACTATTGCTACGCATGCGCAGATGCACAAATATACAACAACCCACGTAACAATGTTAAAAATACACAGTGGTACCCAGGTACCACCTCTCGCCATGTACGTTGCATTATTTATGCAGACACATAAGGGTTAAATGTATTATGTTCTCTGATGGATTTAAATCCCTCTTAATGGTTAGTATTTCTTCTATCGGTACGTTGGTAGAAAGTGATACTAGCACACTAGTACTGTATCCCTTGTGACCGTGTGTATCTTAAGCAACTAGATGAAGTGTATTTCATTCTTTACGTAAAATTCCGCTCCCTCGTGTGGTTGTGATTAAGTTGCCAAATATCTCGCTAGTTGTGGAAGTGGTGATCCGATACTGGTGAGAATCAATCCCAAAAGAACTCCGTTCTTGTGCATTTTAGGTAATTCATAAAATTTTGGGCATTTTGACGAGTTTTCTCGTGGAATAATGTTGTCTTGTATTTCTGGATCGATGTTGGCCTTGGTCTTCATCCTTGTAGTTTTTCCAAATAAGTCGTAGGATCCGAGTTGATGGGTTGATAGGCCGGATTCTTTAATACCTGTTTTACCTTTTCTTTATAGCCGTCAATATCCATCACTACCGTTGCGTTGCCCTTGTCTTCTGGAAGCTTTACTGTTTGTATTTCCTTTTAAGACCTCGGTCAGACTAACGGCATAGTGAACGACAGAGGAAAAGAACATCGGACTTCCATAGCAAGAAAACAAGCTACATCTTCACCATTTCAATATGCACATAACATCGACTTCGAAAATGCTAAACTAATCACCAACATAGAACACAAACCCAACAAATAACAAGTGAGGCCATAAAAATAGAAAAACATTATAACAAATAAAAAAAAAGCGTAGATTGGTATTTGGAGATAAACGGTAAGTTTGAACCTCGGTCGAGATCAGCAAAGTACATTGCTTACGCAACTTACTGTAGGTTGAGAACTCATTTGTTTTCAGGTTGTGAGGGAGGCAGTGATATATCCACAGCTGTAGTCAGTAAGCATTTGTTTGTTTTTGTTAGGCGCCACTCAATGTTATAGGTTAAATAGAATACAACAAAAATTGAGAAAGTTAATTCCACGGGTAACCTGAATAACACCAAACAGCTGTATTTATATGTATATGTAATAAAATAAAATAACATATGATTACTTTCAGCATGAAACCTACTAAAAGAGTACTTCTCGTAAAGCTTTACGATATTAGCTAATTACTAAATCTACACAAACTATACGACATATCTTTAGGTAGAATTCAAAATGAAAGATTATCAACACTGTACATCATTTGTATTAGACGCTGCTGGATATATATCAACAAACATTACGGTTACAAGGTTTTGTACTCACGTATTTTTATCTTAGAAAATGTAACCGAAATAAGCTGCGTTTTTCAATCTAACCGTATCAAAACAACACTATATGGACTTGTTATTTACGTAAAACGTACTCTGCATTAAATGGAGACGGAGACGTACTTACATTTTCTTGCACTCAAAATAAATATAATGTGTTAACTTTATTTTGAAACGAACTGCAGCTTGAGTACTTCATTTCCCATCAATATGATAAACATGCGGTACGGTACCGTAAGGTAATTTCAATTGTCTTCATTAACGTACAAACAACATAAACGAAATGTAGGCCAGACTACAAAAGCAGGCAAATCAACAGCATGCGGTAATGATACAAAGCTATCTCCATTTTTAGTCCTTCAAGATAAAAAAAATACATTATCATGCACGCCATTTTACTTCGAGACGTCATCAACTACGCTTCCTATACCATCAATTACACGAACCGAAATTTCATTACTATATTGGATGTTTCTTAATAAATGAGGATTTTCATAATTCCAGTGGATTTCCCTGTTAAATGTAATATATACAAAACGTAAATAAAGGTATTCGTATACCTTGCAAAGGGAAGAAGCTTAAGATACGACATGCATTGAAACGCAGAAGGAACGGAAACGAATTAAGTTCAGTTCGCGTTTGTGCAAGGAACGAGAAAAGTTGATGTGGCTGAAATAGCCATTATACACGATAGCAATATATGCAGGGGTAGTCGTAATTACGCACACTAAAGAGAAAACATCGATATGTACCAAAATGTAATTATTGAAAGAAAAAAAAGTCACCAACGTAATGTAAATATATTTACCCATAATAGCACACATACTAAACTCAAATTAAGCTAACGATAGCCAAGAATTGGCACGTTACAACGTCCAAAAAACTTAAACACAAAGGACGACGCACAAATATTACTGAAAAGTTGGAAACCTATGTTAAGGGATAAATGGATAAAGGATAATTGGAAGGTGGTAGGCATGTATTCGGAAGGTGGTAGGCATGTCTGGAAGGTGGTAGGCATCTATTTGGAAGGTGGTAGGCATGTATACCCCATGACAGCCGGGGAGGTACCACCACCCTTACCATGGGCTCCTTAATATTGGGTCTCCGATTTTCTGAGCTCGGTAAGGGCTGCCGGTTACCTTTTCCATCATCCTTAATCTACACTCATCCTTATTCTTCCTTCTCGCCCTCACTGTCTTCCTATCGGATTAAAAGTCCCAAATTAAAAAATAAGATGGCTGTGGTTTCTAGGGTTATAAATTCCGGACGTAAAATACTGCCCCACTCGGATGTCCGGGAGGGCAGGGCCCAAGCGACCTCGGTCATCGAAAGTATCAACTTTCTGATTCACTACTGCAACATCCGCGGTATCAGGTCTAATCTTAATGCTATTCACCAACATCTTGAACAATTACAACCTGATATATTGTTTCTATCTGAAACACAAGTCTCCTCTGAAAGCTCCGAGTCACCCGACTTGCAATTTCCTCAATACCATCTTCACTCTAACTTTCGATATAAAGGAGGCGTATGTGCGTACATCAAGGACAGAATTGCTTGCAAGAGGGTTTCTTCCTTAGAAAATAAAAATTTTGACGTGATTTGGTTTAAACATTCTGGTCCTAATTTTGTGAAATTCTACTGTTGCATTTATAGGTCTCCTAATGACAGCAACTTTCAAGACTTCTTCGATTACCTTAGTATGAAAGTTGACTATCTCCTGTCTCAGTTTCCATCTTGCGATATCTCATTTGTAGGCGATTTCAATGTTCATAACTCTAATTGGCTTCAATTTTCATCTACTACAAATCCGCTGGTCATAGTGCAGAAACATTTGCTATTTCATGTGATCTCACACAAATGATTTCTGAACCCACAAGAATCCCTGATAACCCTAACCATACTCCACATCTTCTAGATCTCTTTCTTACATCAAACCCTCTTGTTTATAAAACTTCCGTTCTTTCGCCTTTAGGTCTTTCCGACCATTGTCTAATAAAAATCATTTCTACTGCACCTAATTCCACTGTTGTTCGCAAAACCGATAGAACCTTTCCATGGCGTGAATATTGTTTTAAGTCGTCCTCTTCTTCGGACATCGCTCTTTCAGTATCTGAAGTCATCCTCATGGGAATGGAGTTATACATTCCGAAAAACAGTACCGTGTAGGTCATTCACGTTCCCAACCCTGGTTCAATAAGGCTTGTTCTGATGCAATATCTTTAAAAATAAATGTTACATTAAATGGAAATCTAATAAATCGGTTGACAGTCATGTAGAATACGTTGGTGCTAGAAATATCTGCAAAAGTGTCATCACTAAAACTAAAAAGTTGTTCGAACAACGAAAATGCAATGAACTAGCTACATCTCCTTTAGGCAGTCGTAAATTTTGGTCTTTAGCAAAAGCCATTAGTAAAAACTTTCGAACATCTTCATTTCCCCTGACATCTATTGACGGATCGGTAGTTGCTGATTCTGTAGACAAAGCCAACGTTTTTGTGGATTTGTTTGCATCAAACTCGTGTCTCAATGATTCTGGAAAAGATGTGCCCTAGTCAACTCTTCTTCTATGAAACCAATTCATTTTCGGTACAAGCTCTTGGAATCGATCATCAGTAGGCTTGATCTCAATAAGGCGACTGGCCCAGACGGTATCCCAGCTATTGTCTTAAAGAAATGTTCCCCGAACTAGTACCAGTCCTATCTAAGCTCTATACGATCTCTATATCTTCTGGGAATTCCTTCATCATGGAAGTTAGCAAATGTTCAACCTATTCCCAAAGAAAGGTGATAAGACCGATCCCTCAAATTACAGACCAATTGCCATCACTTCCATTTTGTCTAAAATCAGCCATCAATCAGCAACTGATCACGTTCCTTGAAACTAACAAACTCCTTAGTGACTACCAATATGGGTTTAGGCAAAGTCGTTCAACAGGGGATCTTCTTTCATATGTGACCCAAGTTTGGAACAATACAGTAGAGCAGTCCGGTGAAACAGTTGTAGTCTCAAAGGCATTTGACCAAGTTTGGCATAAGTGTTTACTTGCCAAACTCACCTCGTTTGGGTTAAATGATACGCTCATCAACTGGGATTCTAGTTTCCTTGATAAACGACGAATACGTGTCGTAGTTCTTTTTTCAAAAGAAGTTAGCATTAACGCGGGCGTACCACAGGGATCCGTTATAGCGCCTACACTTTTTCTGCTGTACATAACTGACCTTATTTCTTCAACAACTAACCCCATCCATTGCTTTGCTGACGATAGCACTCTTCACTGTAGTTCATCTCAGTCTACTCATAGTGATAATCCACCTTCTATGTCAAATCAAGAAATTAAAGCTGAAATGGCAAATTCAATCAACAAAGACATTCAACGTATTCTCGAATGGGGAAGCAATAATCTAGTTAAATTTAATGCTAACAAAACTCAGTGTTGCCTTATGTCCGCCAAAAAGATCGATCATTTCCTGTTGTAAGTATGAATGGCTCAGTTCTTAAGTTTTCAGACTCTATTACTCTGTTGGGTATGACTGTATCTTCAAATCTCTCATGGGTTGACCATCTTCTGTCAGCTACCAAAACAGCTGCTCGCAAAATAGGCGTACAGATCTAAGCATTACTTTACCTCTCGACAACTCCTTCTGCTGTATAAGGCCCAAATTCGGCTTCATCTGGAATATAATTCTCACCTTTGGGTTAGTGCTCCCCAATACGTTCTCGATATCGTTGATCGTATTCAAAAGAGAGCGATTAGGCTTATAAATGACCCGTCCTTAACTTCTCACATACAGTCCCTTGATCATAGAAGGATGGTTTCAGTTCTTTCTTTGTATTATCGTTATTACAACGGCTATTGTGCTGGTGAATTACATTCTTTGATACCATATCCGGCTATCTTTGCGAGAAACACTCGGTTCGCTCATTCACATCATCAGTATGCAGTACAAATCTCCACTTGTCGTACCAAACGGGCACAATCCACATTTTTCTACACGGCTTCTAAACTCTGGAATGATCTCCCTAGCTCCTGTTTTCCTCTCACTTATATGAGAAAACTTAAGGTAGCTGTTCATAGGCATCTATTGGCAATTCATTATCCCTCTATCCATCCTCCTAAGTGTTCCTGAGTGGTTTAGCACGATAAGCCTTATTTAGGCTGCTCAGGTCCACAATCATAAAAAAAAAATACTGACAAGGACAAAAACAGTGGAAGACACAAAATGAACTAAAAGGAAAAGTGAAAATGAAAGTAAAAGAGAGTGAAGTGAGAATAGGTGGACCAATAACACGACAGGAAGCAGCCAAGCAGAAATATAAACACTATATAAAAAGAGGTAGAAAGCAGAGGAAGTTAGTTTAACACAAGACGCGGATCAAATACTACTTGATAATCGCTAGTGAGTTCTGGCCGAAACGTGCCGATAACCTAATGGTTATTTTAAGAACCAAAGAACCAAGGGAATGGAGATATCACAACGCGGACCAACACCATGTATATACAGGGTGTTTCAAAAAACGTTCCGCTAATTTCAAGGGTTATTTACCCTTGAAATTAGCGGAATATTAAAAATTACGTTAGTTTAGTTAACAAATATGTGTCGGAAAATGCTTCATTAAGAAGATACGGCCCTGTAAAGGTTGCCGCAAGAATTATTTTTTTTTTAATTATTTCAGAAACGGCTTTAGATACCTAAATAAAATTTAGACCAGAAATACCTTTGATTAGATCATAAAAGATAGTGTCGACAAATTTTTAATATTTTGCATAGGAGCGTTGTTAAAGACACTTATTTTGCCCTCAAACTTTTTTTATGGGGATATTTTTTAAACAATTTGCCACAAAAAGATGCTCTTTTGAAACTCAAAAATTATTGGCTTTGAGTTCTTTTGGCAACCTTTAGTCAGGTCACCATTACCAAGTTTTCCTTGAACTGCTTCTTGTATCTTGTGTTAAACTTCCTCTGATCTTTCCTCTCCTTATATAGTTGTTTTTATTTCATCTTGGCGTGATATTGGTCTACTTGTTTTCACTTCTTTGTTTTTCATTTTCTATAGCTTTCACTATTTATGTTATGTTTCTTGTGCGTGTTCAGACAGTGAAGATGTAGCTTGTTCTGCTACGGTATTTCGATGTTCTTCTCTTCTGGCGTGCTCAACAAATAACAAGTGTTAAAATAGAAAAACATTATAACAAATAAAAAAAAGCGTAGATTGGTATTTGACGATAAACGGTAAGTTTGAACCTCGGTCTAGATCAGCAAAGTACATTGCTTACGAAACTTACTGTAGGTTGAGAACTCATTTGTTTTCAGGTTGTGAGGGAGGCAGTGATATATCCACAGCTGTAGTCAGTAAGCATTTGTTTGTTTTTGTTAGGCGCCACTCAATGTTATAGGTTAAATGGAATACAACAAAAATTGAGAAAGTTAATTCCACGGGTAACCTGAATAACACCAAACAGCTGTATTTACATGTATATGTAATAAAATAAAATAACATATGATTACTTTCAGCATGAAACCTACTAAAAGAGTACTTCTCGTAAAGCTTTACGATATTAACTAATTACTAAATCTACACAAACTATACGACATATCTTTAGGTAGAATTCCAAATAAAAGATTATCAACACTGTACATCATTTGTATTAGAGGCTGCTGGACATATGTCAACCAACATTACGGTTACAAGGTTTTGTACTCACGTATTTTTATCTTAGAAAATGTAACCGAAATAAGCTGCGTTTTTCAATCCAACCGTATCAAAACAACACTATATGGACTTGTTATTTACGTAAAACGTACTTTGCATTAAAGGGAGACGGAGACGTACTTACATTTTCTTGCACTCAAAATAAATATAATGTGTTAACTTTATTTTGAACGAACTGCAGCTTGAGTACTTCATTTCCCATCAATATGATAAACAAGCGGTACGGTACCGTAAGGTAATTTCAATTGTCTTCATTAACGTACAAACAACATAAACGAAATGTAGACCAGACTACAAAAGCAGGCAAATCAACAGCATGCGGTAATGATACAAAGCTATCTCCATTTTTAGTCTTTCAAGATAAAAAAAATGCATTATCATGCACGCCATTTTACTTCGAGACGTCATCAACTACGCTTCCTATACCATCAATTACACGAACCGAAATTTCATTACTATATTGGATGTTTCTTAATAAATGAGGATTTTCATAATTCCAGTGGATTTCCCTGTTAAATGTAATATATACAAAACGTAAATAAAGGTATTCGCATACCTTACAAAGGGAAGAAGCTTAAGATACGACATGCATTGAAACGCAGAAGGAACGGAAACGAATTAAGTTCAGTTCGCGTTTGTGCAAGGAACAACAAAAGTTGATGTGGCTGAAATAGCCATTATACACGGTAGCAATATATGCAGGGGTAGTCGTAATATATATATATATATATATATATATATATATATATATATATATATATATATTTACCCATAATAGCATACATACTAAACTCAAATTAAGCTAACGATAGCCAAGAATTGGCACGTTACAACGTCCAAAAAACTTAAACACAAAGGACGACGCACAAATATTACTGAAAAGTTGGAAACCTATGTTAAGGGATAAAATACTGACAAGGACAAAAACAGTGGAAGACACAAAATGAACTAAAAGGAAAAGTGAAAATGAAAGCAAAAGAGAGTGAAGTGAGAACAGGTGGACCAATAACACGACAGGAAGCAGCCAAGCAGAAACATAAACAACTATATAAAAAAAGGTAGAAAGCAGAGGAAGTTAGTTTAACACAAGACGCGGATCAAATACTACTTGATAATCGCTAGTGAGTTCTGGCCGAAACGTGCCGATAACCTGATGGTTATTTTAAGAACCAAAGAACCAAGGGAATGGAGAAATCACAACGCGGACCAACACTATGCACATACAGGGTGTTTCAAAAAACGTTCCGCTAATTTCAAGGGTAAATAGAATATTAAAAATTACGTTAGTTTAGTTAACAAACATGTGTCGGAAAATGCTTCCTTAAGAAGATACGGCCCTGTAAAGGTTGCCGCAAGAATTCTTTTTTTTTAATTATTTCAGAAACGGCTTTAGATACCTAAATAAAATTTAGACCAGAAATACCTTTGATTAGGTCATAAAAGATAGTGTCGACAAATTTTTAATATTTTGCATAGGAGCGTTGTTAAAACCACTTATTTTACCCTCAAACTTTTTTTATAGGGATATTTTTTAAACAATTTGCGACAAAAAAAGATGCTCTTGTTGAAACTCAAAAAAATTATTGGCTTTGGAGTTCTGCACACCTTAGTACTTTTTGGAAGATCATTGAATTTGTCACATCACAGATCTAAAATATACAGGGTGTTCCATTTGAGACAAGAAAAACACTACAGTCTGAATGTATTAATAATACAACCGAAAAATCAGAACACCCAGTATAATATTTTTCGCAATTAATCAACGAAACAGCCTATTTTCAAAATACTGAAGCAGTTTTGACAAAATTAGTTTCGTTTGGTAACAAATAATTTTTTCCAAAATCTTTCAATTTAAGAAAAATCAAAATAAATCAAAACCTTCTGTATTAAGGTATAGAGATCCTTAACGAAAATGTACCTTATTTTTCATACTTAATTCAAAAATGCTATAAAATATGGGGGCATTCCATTAAAAAAAATACAACTTTGATATGCCACTCTTTTTTGAAGCATATATATATATATATATATATATATATATATATATATATATATATATATATATATATATATATATATATATATATATATATGAGAGAAAATTTTGTGTCATTTAATTAATTTACAATTTACTGTTCAATATTGAAACACATATGCTTAAATAATAACAATTTCTACATTTTTACAGCTTACGTTAAACCTCTTATATAAGTACGATACTATGCTAGATCCTTTTACGCTCATTTCCAATTCAGTTCATCCTTGCAGTTTCCGATTATGTTCAAATTCAGACGAAAGAAATATTTCTAGTTTAGTGATTTTGATTTCAATTATGCACGCCAATAAAATTTTTTCCAGTTTTATTATGTATTATATTCAATCTTCCTTATTGATTTGAGTATTACTAAAAGTTGCAGATAGTGCAGAGCGTTCATGCTTGAAGTGGTTTAACAATTGATGCATTGTGCAAGACAGGAAAAAGAGATTTCTGCTATTTTTTATGTATATGGAATAAAGTAGCAGTTTTTAGTAGTAGCAAAGGTTTGTAATACAGTGCTCGTAATCGAAGCTATAGAAAAACTCTTTGCTATTGCTGAGTACAATTTTCTTTTTCTGTTAATACAGGAAAATTATAATATAATCGTGAACTGATTGATTGTATTTAAATAAACAGAAAACAAGCGCATTAGTATTGACTAAACGGCTGGACTGAGCGATGCTTGGCTACTTCCCATTCTTTCTACTAGCCATAACCGGGTTAGAGCTGTCCATAAAACGAAGGAAATATATTGTAGGGCAGAGCTAAATTAATGCTTGTAGTAATACAATTTCCTTATTATTTTTAAACTACTCTGATAGCATTGCTCTAAGCACTCCTATTCTATACTATTCTAGCTATTCTTTCGCTTTTACCGTCAACTTTATTTTGGTGTATTATAACTATATGGAGTGTTTTCTCAAGTTCCTAAACCCTTTCTTGCGAATTGACAGGTAGATCCTAGCTTGTTGACGAGTTTCCATGCTTTCAAGAATAGAAGTAGGTAAGATAGGAGACTTTTGGAACACACCACAATTCCAAGCTCCCACATTTCCAAGGCCGCCACATTTTGAAGGTCCCACCTGCCCAATATTACGCAATAAGTAAGTCATGTTTGCACACAACTTTCCCAAGATCGCACATTTCTAAGATTACCACACTGTAAGGCGTAAAAAAATACGAAGGTCACTAACACTCAACACACTCTCAAGGTTATTTGCGCACCCTACCTACTCAGATATACATCTCACTTTTTCAAGGATTGCTCATGTAATTTTTTACACTTCTTTGATAGTGCAATTAGAACCAAATTAAAAAAAGATAATGATATGTTAATATATTTATTTGTTGTATATACAAATGTAATCAATGTATTATTCAGATATATTGCCCAAGAGCTGCATTACGAACTCGGATGAGTTCGTAAAGTCCGAAAACCTCTTCGACAGTTTCCAGTATCATCATCCAGATGTATAATGTCGTGGTCATACCCACTTAGTATAGTTAGGCTTATAACACTATGCCAGTCAAGGTATAATGTTACAAGCCTAGTGTGGGCCCGGTCGAGCTGCTTTTCTAGAGAGCTCTCCGTAATCACGACATCATAATTCCGGACGAATGGCACTATGGTTGTCAGCTGTAAAGAAAGAAATAATTATAATATAGACAAAGTTGTATCAAAACAATATATACCGTGAACGTGAGACGGTCCCATGTGATAATGCGATGTCCGTAGAAGAGCCAGTACGACCCTGCGATAATAAGGAACGCAGAATTGCGTTGAGTGATACTTTCTCCCGACGCCATCGCACACATAACGTTGTATAATGGTGGAAGCACAGTGGGGCTAATCGTCATAGGGATGTGTGTAGCCCAAAACCAGCCATCGTTAAGTTCTTCGTCGTCATTGTCGTGCATATCGTTTCCGTTATTTCCGTGATCCTGCTCCTTGGGAACCCTGCCAATGTCATTTTCCTCTGTCGATTGACCAATTAAAAGTAATGATCTGTTCTTGCACTTAGTTGTTGTATTACTGTACATGATATTCAGATATAGTTCTAAGAGCTGCATTACGAACTCGGATGAGTTCCTAAAGTCGTTAACCTCTTCGACAGTTTCCAGTATCATCATCCAGATGTACAATAGGTGTCATACCCACTTAGTATAGTTAGTCTTATAACACTATGCCAGTCAAGGTATAATTTACAAGCCTAGTGTGGCCAGGTCGAGCTGTTTCTGAGAGCTCTCGTAATCACATCATAATTCCGGACGAATGGCACTATGGTTGTCAGCTAAGAAAGAAATATTCAATAGATATAGCACAAGTTATCAACAATATATCCGTGAACGTGAGACGGTCCCATGGATATGCGATGTCGTAGAAGAGCCAGTCACTGATAATAAGATTCGCAGAATTGCGTTGATAATATCTCCCGACGCCATCCGCACAATAACGTTGTAATAATGGTGGAAGCCAGGGCTAATCGTCATAGGGATGTTGCCAAAATTCGCCATCGTCAATTCTTCGTCGTCATTGTCGGCATCACGTTCGTTATTTCCGTGATCCTGACTGCGAGAGGGCGGAACCCTGCCAATGTCATTGCTGCCGTGCTGAGTATCTGTTCCTGTGCACTTGTTGTTTATCGTCTGAGTTTGAGCGCAGGTTAGTCGTTGCATTTTAGGGAGTGTCCATAAAGTCATACTCTTCAAGATGATCTCGTTACAAAATAGTGTCGTAACGCGTCATTGGTCGTAGTCGGGAATATAGGTAGGCAGGTCCATGATCTACGTCAGGATCGTAGTTCATCAGGTTGAGGTAATCGGTTCCCAGCACAGAAACATATATCAACACTGGATGATATGCTGACGAAGTCATCACAATCATCGTTATGTTCTTATGTCAATAGGTAGTTGGTGGTCCTCGTCACTGATAGTAATGATTTCGGCATTGGCCTTGAAGTATTCTTGTATCCGCATCAAAATTGTAATCTTGTAGAATCCAGATTCTACGTGTTTCATAAATTTCGTCTACTGGATTGGGTTCCACGGTAATAGGAGAGGACGAAGTTTAGGCGTTTTATACAGAACCTTAGGACTTGAAGAGGTGAGAATTGAGTGTGATTGAAGGAGGTCAACGTCAATTGGATAGGAAACCTGAGGTTAGGATTGTGACGAGAGAGTTTGAGGAGGCTTAGTTGGATGAATTGAAGGATACAGGAGTTCTCAGGCGATGGAAAATTTAGATGGACAGAAATTGTAAAATATTTGAAATGAACTTAGAAATGTATTCGAATGAAAAAATTAAAATTAAAATTGGTGGTTTTACCTGGGAGATGATAGAACTTGCTTTGAAGTCATTGTATGTTCAGTATGTCAACCTAAAATAGAATTCAGTTTACTGAATAATTTCTACTGTTTTCGTTTCGCTAATATAGGTAGTTTCCACTAACAACGTTTTATGCATTTCCATAAACGTGTAGGACTTGTAAGTTGAAACATCTGAATAATTTCATAAATTATCTAGGCATGAACTTATTCTGAATAATTTTCAGAAACCTGTTAGGACTTGTAAGGTTTAACAATTATTTCAGAACTTAGGAATAATTTAAATAAACTTTAGTATGGACTGACACCATTTGCAAGGAGTTATTTTGGAACTGGTATATATTCACACGTAGAAATCAGTAGTGGACTGAAACTTACTACAACTTATTATAAGGTATGCAGTCACCCGTGAGAGATCAGGTAGATGCCCATGTCTTAAGTCCTGGCTGCATTGCAGAGTTTGGGGAGGAATGGTCTGCACTTGAGGAAGAGCATTCATCGTCAAGCTCTGTAGCGCAGCCGGTGCTGTGGAGAGAGAATCTCCTATTACTTTGCTACCTGCATGCGTTGTAGATAAACAATCGTCCATATCTGCAACATATACAGAGCGTAAAATAGTAGGGAATCCAGTTGAAGGTGTGCTGATCCCTGATTCTACCATAGAATTTATAGAGGGTGGTCGTACAGTAGTTCTACGGCAGCAAGAGAGGTCCGGAGCACATTTCCGATATTGTCGTGAGCCCTTCTTGTATCGCAGAGTTCGATGAAGAGTGGAGTCCTATGAACTCTTCGATACAAGTGGAGCAAATGTATGAGTTATCAGAGAGTATCCCCAGCCCTGTGTGTGCTGCTGATTTTATAGATAATTGATGGTCACTAAATGACCTAGCAGCATCTAGGAATCCTGCAGTGCCCATGCAATACTTACCTGCGCAATTACCGGTGAGGGATATAGTGGAAAACGCAGTATCTTCTCCCCAGAGCGTATTGAGCCCTACATGCGCTACGGAGCTTCTGGAAAACAGGTGGGGGTAATACCTTGCTTCCATCCCAAAGCACATGGCAGGGTGAGATACAATGCTGGGTGGAATATGTGCGCTCAGCAACACTATCCCGGCTATGATTGTTTTGTTTCCTTGCCGTACACTACTCTGCCCCTCAATCTGATATATCCATCATATATTATCCTACTACTGGCGATATGTTACGTTCCGTCCTCGTTCGCATCGCTGGATATGGTTTATTTTTTTAACAGTTGTGTGATTCATAAATTCTCCAAACCAATACTGATCAATAAAGAGTTAAAAAAAGGAATTATAACAAAACGTATAAGTCTACCCGTTCATTTATACATTGTTTATACATTCTCTCTGTCATAGATCGCAATATAACGTTTCAACGTAAATGTCTGAAGAATTTTTTTAAGAAAAGACTACTGCGACATCAAAAAACTGTGTGTTGGATAAGTTACCCCTCCTTCAATGATGTCGCAGGCTGTAGAGCAAAACCATACCGCACTTAGGAATGGCGCAACCAAGTACTTCCGATGCAAACAGAACGGAACGTAGTCATATTGCTGATTGCACAACTTTGACCATCAAGGTTAAACAACTTAAAGAATAATGTGCAACACAGGCATGCTAATGATTCCTTTGCAGAACCAGGACCATCGGGTTTGAAAAACTCACGGAAGCGTAAGTTAGACCAAAGTAGCGAACCAGTACAAAAGAAAAGTAGCAAAAGTGTTGAAATTGTGCATTGCGCTGATTGTTCGATTGATGTTCCTCAATATGCTTATCAAGGACACCTTAGAAGCGATAGGCACAAATCAAATGTGTGTCTACTCGTTGATACTGGGGTTGAAGTGATTCGCAATGCTTTTAAACAACGTATTGTTTTGTATAGACTACCCACCATGCAATACCCATACGGATGTGCAGACGTTTATGGGTGACGTTAAAGTGAATGTTTTGAAACTAATACAAATTCAGTTGCAGAAACACTTCTCGTTGAAATGTAATGTTGAGCTGTTTGGGTTGTACTTTCTGAACAGTAGAGAATGTAACGAATTAAAATCCTTTCAAACGAAATATGATATATTGAGTGTCGGGATGGTGTTGGAAGGGTAATTTCAAAGAGTAGTTGGAAATTTTGGATGCTAAGCAATCAGAATTTCAGCTTAAATTCTGGTAAGTGCGAGTTATTAGTAGCAGGGTAGGGTATTATATTATTAATATATGCTGTTTTGTAGTATGGTCGCTGGTGCATTTCGTATATTTAGAGGTGAACATGTTGAAATTTTCTCCCACTACGGGCTCATCCTGTGAATGTCCCGCCTGAATTTTCGCATAAACATGCCATAGTGGATGTGAAGAACAGTGATAATTTCCGCTTTATGTGGGCTATTGTATCAGCATTAGTGACATCGACGGGGTTACCACAACGGGCCACTTTTGCTCTGATTTCAGGAAGTTATTCAACTGAAATGGAGTATAATTTCCTGTTAAGCTTACTAACATCTCAACGTTTTAGTCCAACAATAATATCTCCATCAATGTTAATGGACTGGAGGATACGTATCGTGATGGTCAACGTATCCCTGAGGTAGTGGGTCCTCTACTATACCAGACCTAAACAACCTATTCATGTTAATTTATTACTATTAGCTAGTAACCAAACGGATAATCAGCATTATGTATGGAAAAAATTTTCTCGTTTACTTGAACCAAATAAGACGTAAAGCAAAATATTTTGTGATTCTGTATTCATTACTTTAGAACGCGAGCAATTTTGAACGCTCATGACTGTAATGTACGCTAAATACCTGGCGAAAGAAAGACCAGAACGAAAATATACTTGCGTTTCGAACTATCAAAACAGATGTTTCTACATTCGTAATATATGCAGATTTTGAAGCTCTATTAGTACGGTAAATACGTGACCCATCCAACAGTGATAAAACGAAACATGAACAACCATTGTTATTATATTAAGTGTGGTGTAAACGGTGCATGGTCCAAATTAGAACTTTATAGGGGGGGTTAATGCCGCAGAGGTATTTATTACACGATTCGAGAGTGATGTGAAACGCATATATAATGAGCGTTTGAAAACTGTTGTTCCAATGATGTCACTAAGTGATGAACAACTGGTGATACATGAACAAAGTCGTAATTGTTGTATATGCGACAAGCTTTTTACGGACGATCTTGCAAATTCCAAAGTACGAGGTCACTGCCATGTCACTGGTATATATCGTGGTGCGGCACATTCCAATTGAAATTTAAACTGTCAATTACCTACATTTATCTCAGCTTTTTCCATAATCTCAGTGGTTATGATGTCCACTGTTCATCAAACAGTTAGTGAGTGAAACTGAAGAAATTATCGTACTCCCTGTTAATAGTAAAAAATATATAACGTTCGGTAAACATATTTATGTAGACGAATTCATTAACGGTCGGGGCCTTAGGGAAAAGAAGTACATACATTTGCGGTTCGTCGATAGTTGTAGGTGCATGGTGGCATCTCATAATTTATCAGATGATCAGTGTAGAGAGGTTAGGAAATATTTTGGTGATGATAATAACTTTAACTTAGTTAGAAAGAAAGGTAATTTCCCCTATGCGTAAGTAAACAATTTTAATAAATTAGACGATGTCACTGTACCTTCCTACGACAGATTCTACGATAAAATTCGTGATGAAAATATATCCGATGAAGAATACTGTCGAGTTCTACTGGTGTGGGATCACTTCAAGTGTAATACACTTGGGGATTACGCTGTCATATATTTAAAATCGGACGTGTTGCTGCTGGCTGAAGTGTTCGAAACTTTAGACGGTTATGTATAGCCATGTATGGATTAGAACCAGCGCAGTACGTTACAATATGTGGATTGGCTTAGGATGCCATGTTGAAATGTGCTAAAGTAGAGTTAGAATTATTGACTGATATGGATATGTACCAGTTTTTTAAGAAAGGTATTCGTGGGGGAGTGAGTACTTGTGTTATGCGAATAAGTATTGTTAACAACGAGATTGTCCCAAATTATGACCCTAATCGTCCAAAAGGCTTTTTACAATTTATACGGATGGAGTATGAGGCAACAGGTACCTCATAATGGGTTTATGTAGTTAATTGAAGAGGAAATTCAAAACTTTGATGTACTGAAGATTAATGATGATGCTGACATTGAGTGTGTGCTAGAGCTAGACATACACTATCCACACCACCTGCACGATGAAATGATCTGCGCACCACATTCCAAGGAGGAAAAATTAATTCCTAACTTATGTGATAAGACCAACTATGTTATACATTACCGATATTTAAAACAATGTATACAGCATACTCATATTCATAGAGTTTTACGGTCTCGTCAAAGTTCTTGGCTAGTACCATACATAGACCTTAATACAACTCTTCGAAATCAAACTAAGAACAAATTCGAAAAGGATTTATTTAAGCGCATGAACAAAGATATATTTGGTAAAACAATGCAGAATGTCGACAAAAGAAGAGTAATAAAGTTATTAAAGCATTGGGAAAATAACGGACGGCGCAAAATCGCAATTTAAGAATGTTATTCAATTTACTGGTAAATTATTTGCAGTCGAATTGTCAAAACAGGTCGTTACTTATGACAAACCCGTATACGTTGGATTTAGTAATCTTTCCAAAATTATAATGTATCAATTTTTTACGATATCTTGAGCAGTCGTTACGGTAATAATGCAACGTTGCTCTGTACAAACACAGATTCTTTAATTGTCGAGATAACAACTGATGATGTGTATGCGCATATGCGGAATAATGTTGAAGAATACGACACACCGAACTATCAAAACGGTCTGCATGGTATTACAACGAATACATCTGTCATCGGAAGAATGAAAGATGAATATGCAGGAAAAGCTGTTCAATATTTTTATGGAGCAGGATCAAAATCTTATTGTCTAAAGCTTGTTGATGATCAAGTGGTTAAGAAAGCGAAAGGTGTTAAGAAAAAAATCGTTATTCAAAAAGTGCTGATAGAGGTAGTATAAAAATCTGTTGTGAAGGCTGCTGATAAAACAGTAATGTGTAAAATGTTCGTGTTGAAATCAACTTTGAATGATATATACACTGAAATGTTAAACAAAATCGCCTTTAGGTCTCAGGACAACAAATCGTATCGATTGCGTGACACGTATACAACATTGGCGTGGGGGCATTGGCGAATTCCGGAATTGGAGAACGTCGATCCTTTGAGCGTTCTACCAGAGGTTGCTAGGCAAATAAATTTGTATAATCCAGATAGTAACAAATAGTTTGATTACTGATACTTGTTAGTTTTAGATGTGTACATATCATCTCAATAATGAAGCTATGAACATACATAACCATACATGTTAATGTGTATAATATCGATACAGATTAAGGTCGGGTACTTCATGTAGTAACTTTTTAGTGGAATATAGACTAATATAAAGTCATAATTCATTATCGAGGAAATATATACAGAATTTACGCATATTGTGTGATATATAGAAAAAATAAACAAAATATATATTTACAATTTTTATTTTAAAAAAAGCATTACTGCATTACATAAGTATCGTACGGATGGTATACATTAGACAGCGCGCATTGACATAATGATTTACAATGATAATAACGTGGTTGAAACTCAGGAAGAGTAGGATGTTCCTCAAGTTCTATAACGGTTGTGTAACAAATTTTTATGTAATCTGCTTTCCCTTTACCCTTGAATTAGATAGTATCTGTAGGTTGAACCAAGCGACTGAGAATTCCGCGAAATTGATGTGGTGGTGTATGCCCCTCTTCCCATTTTATACAGTGTTGATTATGCATTAACCAAGTAGCTTGACGGTGACTCTCTGCATCTAACGTATGCCATGGATACAGCGATTTATACATGTAGTGGGCTACGCATATTATGTGATATATAGAAAAAATAAACAAAATATATGTTTACAATTTTTATTTAAAAAAGCATTATTGCATTACATAAGTATCGTACGGATGGTATACATTAGACAGAGCGCATTGACATAATGATTTACAATGATAATAACAAGCTGGTTGAAACTCAGGAAGAGTAGGATGTTCCTCAAGTTCTATAACGGGTTGTGTAACAAATTTTTTTATGTAATCTGATTTCCCTTTACCCTTGAAATAGATAGTATCTGTAGGTTGAACCAAGCGACTGAGAATTCCGCGAGATTGATGTGGCGGTGTATGCCCCTCTTCCCATTTTATACAGTGTTGATTATGCATTAACCAAGTAGCTTGACGGTGACTCTCTGCATCTAACGTATGCCATGGATACAGCGATTTATACATGTAGTGGGCTACTTGCGTTCCATTAAAAATTGCGAGTTCTTTCGGTATAAAAGCTTTTGAAATTTTAAAGCCTTGTACGTCGACTATGACGGGAATCGTATTACTTCTTTGGTTAACGCCTTATATGTAACTAAGCGATCGTGGAGTATAACAGTATGCTGTGGTATTCGCGGGTATGTTGACTGCTGTTTCGAATTCTACACGAAGTACTACTGCTTTAGAGTGTAATGTCTCTTTTTGATTCGAACAGTCTATCTCATTCAATGGTGCGACTGCCGTAAATTGATTAGGTGTGAGTAATGGTTGTCCATCTCTTTGATAATATGACATTTGGAATTTAGCAAACATTCCATACAATGTAGCAAAGCCAAACTAAACAGTTTGCAAGTATGCTGTATTCTGCGATGTCAATGCCTTGAGAGTTGTCCGCTTACTGACTCTCGCATTTCCACACTTCGATGTTTCATAGTTCACCTTGTTGTGGTTACACGCACATGTGTTATAGCGCGTCACCATCTTTTCCTCAAATGTAATCCTATCGTTATGACTTCAGCGTTGAAATTGACGAGGTCTACGTCTACTATTTTAAGTATTATGGTTGAAATGGTGGATGTATTTATAGGTAAATAGACACGTAGAGGGGATTCAATTATTTTGTATCCCGCTGGTACAGTGGGAAAAAGATGATGAATAATATGTGACGCCTCTCCATTTTTAAAACTTCCATTTGTTATATTGCATTCGATTACTAACCGATTAATCTTAATAACGTTATAGGATTTTCAGAGGTATGTAATTCATGACCATTGTAAACTTTTTTGTTAAATCCCAGCATAGGTTCTATAGAATTTTCTACATTAAAGTTAATATCATATGTTGTTTTCATAGTATTATTGTTCGCCCGTAAATTAAAAAATTTATTCGAACCCTTCACTGTACCATTTATATGTTTATTCACATCGAGATTTTGTGTGATCCTGGAGGTATTGTAATTCTAGTTCCTGCAAATATCAGTTGGTTATTCTTGGGAGTAACGTTTTGAATAGTATTGAAAGATTCAAGACTAGTCAACCCTATTACATATTCTGTGCAAAATACTGCTTGCATCGGTATATGTAAATGTGTACGACATTACGATCAAGCAACGACTACTGAGAATCAAAACGAACCGTCATATAGAACTCGTAAGACTAAATGACCGCAGTTGTATATATTGCAGTTTTGAACCTTGGTATAGTTTATAGTCAATCGTGTTTCTGCTAGCATCACTTTTAAAATAGTGAATTAATTCTAATGGTGGTTTAATATGTCCTATGCTATCAAAATATGTAATATGCCTATTACGCTTGCCTATACCTCGCTTACATGGTTTTATACATAAGCCTTTTCCTAAGGTAGCTGCTTTCACTGCTTATGTCGTTTGGTTTCTTCTAACGTTTTTGACGCGATTTTTGCGTCAGTGGCCGCTTTTGCAACTGCGGCTGCACCTCCACCAAAGAACCTAAAGCTCCTAATGCTGCAAATAGGGGAATAAGAGGTATTAATCCCCCACGTTTTGGTATTAGTAATACTCTTCTCTTGGGTGACAAAATTTTTTGTCTTGAAACGTTTAATGCTTGTTGTACCGTAGATTTTAACGATGACTGAAGTTTACCACCAACACGACGTCACGCTAGAACCATTGCTTTGTTGAATGGAATTGGTCTGTTTCTGTGAGAACGCCTCCTACGTCTTGATTTGCTTCCCATGTCTTTCATTATACCAGCTATGGTTAATGCAGCTGCTCATTCTGCAAAGGTGGCGTTTGAGGAACGAAATCTATTCCAAGCTTTTTGTTGCAAAGCCTTATCAGCTATGTGGCGATAGTTTGACTGCGAGTATGCAATATCGTGTTCTTTACGCCCTTCGTCTAGTTCGTTAATACCTCTGTCACCGCAAGCCAATCGTTCTCGTAAACGGGAACCCTGACCACAATATCTGTACCCAAGGCATATGCAACTCCACGGGTAATTTATTTATTAAGGTGTTAATTAGTCCAGAACCCTTTTTATAGCTATTACACGGAGAACTACGCTTCATACCACACTGACTGACAATTCACTACTAAACTATTTAATGCGTATGACACACACACACACACACACACACACACACACATATATATATATATATATATATATATATATATATATATATATATAAAAAACATATGGTCTACTAAAAAGAGGTTGTAAACGAGGTATAATCGTCGGTCCATCAGATTACGGAAAAACAAATGTTATGATTACCTTATTAGAACATCCAAATGGTTTACGTTTTGAAAATGTTTATGTATACTGCAAATCTTTATATCAACCCAAATTCCATTACCTACGAAATTAACTTGCACCTTTAAAAAATATCGGGTATTTCGAATACAGTGATAACAGTGACCTTATATCCCCTAGTGATTCACGTAAAAATTCAATAATGATTTTTGATGATGTAGCATACCATAAACAGAATGAAATAAGGGATCATTTCTGACACCAGACACCAAAACAGTAATTGCTTCTTTCTGTGCCAAACGAATTCTTCTATTTCAAAACAGCTTATTCGTCATAATGCGAATCCATTAGTTCTGTTTCAACAAAATAGTACCAATCTTAAGCGTGTGTATGATGATCACGTTAATGTAGATATGATATTTGATAGATTTAAGGTCTTGTGTTTCTGTTGCTGGCGTGACAAATTTGGCTTTCTTGTGATTGATAAAGAGAGTGGTGTTAATGCAGGTCGTTTCCGTTAGGGATTTGACAGTAACATTGCATTATAAATACTACACTTGTTGTGTAAACATTAAGTAGTAATAAAGGAGCGCTTAGAACAAGACATTTTGCGCGCTCGCAAGAGTGTGCAACAAAAGTACGCTAGTTTAAAGAAAGATACCGCACTTACAGAGCGTGCAATGGAGGGGCACTTTAAACCTTTAATACAACCACTGAAACAATTAATTACTAGACAGAATGATTCTCTCGTCAAAGCTGAACCATTTACATCAGAATTCGGAAAAACTGAGCCTGTTTCACGTGAAAATGAAGTTCTTTTACATCATACGCCTAAAACATCTCGAACTCGAAAGGCACCACGTGTTTGTGTTCCTGACGCCATTCCACAAGTTTTAGAGGAAACTGTGATTCCTGATACCACACATGATGAAGAAAGGAGATTCCTACTTTACAACAATTGAAATCAGAACAGTTAGCTGCTGGATCTCAACCGGCCTTTGACGTGAGTATGAAGGATTAGCGAAATATTTAGTTTTAGAGATCTTGAAGACGACTATGGTCTAACATACGGTGTACACTTTCTTCTCGAAATTTTCTTATTGGTGATACTGAACTAAACTTTGTTGGAGAGAATTTTCGTATCGCTCTTCCTGATGGATCAACATTATACTATGATGGAACTCCGGGATTATATGAGCTACTATTTAAAAAATCTCCTACGGGATACAAAAAAAGTGGTCTGCAGCAATAAAATGGCATTTTGCACCGCACAAATGCTGCTCGACGTAATTATAACCCAGATGACCAAATCCAAGGAACTAATAGTAGGAAGTACATTGAGATCATAAAACCATTACTTCACCCTAAAAAACGACCCGCTACATCAGCTATTGTACCATCTGCCACAAGATCTCGCACAACTTCTATCTCCAAAAGATTACGATATAATAACAAAGCGATTGAGTTTGTACCTTGGAATGATCCGAATAAATTAGTGGATTGGTTGCGGGAGTTATTGGGATCAATGTCCGCAGGAAATACTAGCAATCACTATATCAATATTATTATATATATATATATATATATATATATATATATATATATATATATATATATATAATTGACGAATTACGTAAAGCGAAAGTAATAAAGTAGGATGTCTGGTTATAAACCTATTACTATATTCATTTCATTTCATTGTTACAACGACCATCACTATAGATACTACTACATGTCCAGCACTGATGCCAATAGATAAATTTAGTGGACACCTTCATCCCCAAATGACAATGAATAAGTTTGGTAAACATATTACTTATCATCACAATGATGCCACGAAACAAGGTGATGTATATTACGAAACTTATTTTACCTTACAAGGTTTATTGCATAAGAAGACAGTAAATATTGCATTGGGTACAGATGGCAAATATTTGTTTCCTTATACAGAGTGTATGTAGTGTATTGTATGTGGTCACCTCAATTCTTCATCTTCAAGTGGATGATCTGCTATATAGAACACCGATGTTTCTAATTAGTCAACTATACGTAAGGTAGCTGTGATTCAACCTATAATACTAGACGGTGGCAAATTTACGAAAGAACAACCGTTCACCACAGATATCCTACTAAAATCAAAGCGATAAAATGATTAAAGCTGATATTGTTGAAGAACTGCACAAACCAGCAAGGACAAATTCTCCGCGGCGTTGTGTAGTGCTAAAAGGTTTAAATGATCTCTTTTAAGCCGATTTAGTAGAAATGATACCTTATGCTCTGGTAAATAAAGGATTTAGATACATTTTAGTAGTAATACATGCATTTTCTGAACATGTCTGGGCTTATCCCATCAAACGTAAGAATGGCAAACTAGTCGCAGATGTAATGAATAAACTTTTGTCTGGTTTGTAAAGGACGCCTACACACATACAAACTGACATGGGAACGGAGTTTTATAATACTTAATTTAAAAAAATAATGAAAAGATTTAATATTAATCATTACAGCAGTTATTCAAACTTGAAGAGTAGTATAGTTGAACGTGTAAATCGCACTCTTAAAGCAATAATGTGGAAAACATTAAGTATGCAAGGTTCCTATAAATGGCTATCAATATTTCCTCTAATTGTTGCGGATTATAATTCAAGAGAACATAGAACCACCGAATATAAACCTATAGATGTAACGGAAAGGAATGCTACCTCTATTTTGAAACATTTAAAATGTCATAAAGTTCTTGAAAGTAAGAGGCTTAAATTTAAAGTGCGGTATTATGTACGTATTAGCAAATATAGAAGCATATTCTCTAAGGGATACACGCCTAATTGGAGTTAATACAACAAATGCACTCTACACCATCGTCATGCGATAGAAAATATTTCTCACACAGACGTATTCCACTACCAAACTTATAAACTAGATTATCCAAATAGTCATAACTAAGCGTACCCCGTCCATATACTTTTTCACGTTCAGCATCAAATTCTAATGATTGAAATTGGCATATTAGCTTTTGCACTGCACTAACACGATTCACAGCCTTCGGTCGTTACCCCGACTTATTACTTAACGGCCTTCGCAACTTCTACGTCAATATCAATTTTCTCCTTGGCAAATTTTATAATTTCCACAACACATGCTACATTGAGATCAAACACATCTGTGTGTGTCAACATCAGGTATTTCCGCTGCCGCATGTATTATTTTATTACAAAATGCAGGAAATTCCATAGTAGCTACTAGATCCAATCGGTTCACCACTTTCAACCCCTAAAAAAGGGTTGCATAAGGTTTAGCAATCAATACTTTTTAGGGGTTATTTACAACACCAAAACGAAGGTTTCTATGTAAAGTCCGGTTTACTTCCTGCAGCTTTACAGTCAAATCCTGTCTTGACTGGACTATTAAGTATTTCGAGCGACACAAATTTTAAAAGCTAACGTTGATTTCAGAGTTTTACCGAAAAAACATGAAAAAGTTTTGTGAAAACTAATTCAGTGCTTGTTTTAGTAATTTTTTGAAGAACAAAAATACCTGTTGAATGAAAATTTGAAGCATGGGTTAAGATTATGTTTACGATGCCTTACATTATAAGTCTTAACGTT
Source organism: Vesta saturnalis (assembly GCA_036346205.1). NCBI lineage: Eukaryota > Metazoa > Arthropoda > Insecta > Coleoptera > Lampyridae > Vesta > Vesta saturnalis. Next base: position 8,907,560 of record JARFJB010002021.1, on the reverse strand, counting down.
TTGTCGTGTGGTAATTTTAAATTATACTCCGACTCAGACTGTATATATTTGTAATGACAGCAGTGATCTGGAAGAGATAAAAAATGCAAGTATAGGGAGTTAACATATAGGTAACGCCGGAAAACGTTTTAGCTTCGCACTCACACAAGCAGTAACCACAACGCTTTAGCTAACCAATCACAAAAGAAAAATATGTCGTTTAGGGTTATTGAATCTACGTTTGGTTTGAATTAAAAAAAGTCCGGCTTTACTTTTGAACTCACACAGTGCAAAACTACGCTGTCTTGGTAATTCGGCAAGTAAGGAAGTTTTGTTGGAGATATATCATTGTTCAGGTCCTTCCCCCATATCGTTTGCACATTCAGTTTTAGACATGTTCATGCGCAAAGAACGTTTGTGAGCGTCGTTTTTTGTGCGATACTGAAATGTAGTAGAGCATCCATTTTTGTTCTGTTAAATATTTTATATTAAAAGTTTTACGGTGAGTTACTTAAAGTCATTTTACAATGTTTGAGGACCAGTTGCACCATTGAAATTACCTGTGGATTAAACTTATCACAGGTTAGTTGCTAGAAAACTGTGCCTGTGATTGGCTAATCCATAGCAACTAACCTAAGGTTAGTTTAACCATCAGTTAAATTTACTGGTGCAACTGAGCATATGACGTTTCCATTTCAGGCACTTTTAATTTTACCTTTTAGTTTTTATTTTTTACTTTAACTTCACCTTTACTGTTACTTTTCACACGTTTATACCCATCTACGCAATTAATTATTTTACCGTTAATCCAATTTACGGTATTAGTACGATTAATAAAGAACAAGATTTATTCATTTGGGAATTATAAAGCATACGAATCCAGATTTATTTCAACCCTGAAGTAATATTGCGCAACAATTTCCAAAACGCTGACCCAGCATGCAGCCATTTTGCTATCTACAGTGTGACCAAGAATAAGGTATTCTGATTCCATTAATCACTCACAATATTAATTATTCATTAGGTTATAACGTTACTAACATTAGCATTAAGGTATTACCGTTTAAAATTAAATATAAGTTGTGTAATAAAATTTGTAATTGTAGAAATTTTCTTTTAACTTTATTGTATAATGGTTTACTTGCTTATGCCATATTTAAAAACAAGTTGGCGTCCGAGTATTTAACAATTAGTTTCAGGAAGAAACAACCCCGATTTTAAAGCAACATATCTAGCTACATGTAAATATTTTTTAGTTAATAAGGCAAATCGATGATTTTATGAACCTGGCCCATTTTAATCTACGACTTATTATAAGGCGCAAAATCTTCTAATAGCCATGAGTGTAGAAGTATACTTATAGAACCTTAAAGGTTATAATGGATTGTAACATTTTGAACAAATTTAGTGTTTTTGTTTTTAGACGAAGACGTTTTGTATGCAATAGATTGATTCGTATCCATAAACATATGTTACGTAGGAGCTTACAATTCAATAAATTAGAACACGTTACGACAATGAATGGAGTCAAATATGAAGAGCCGTGGCTCCTGTGAAATAACTGGAGGTCACGGAATAGCAAATGGGTTAAAAGCTTTCATGTAAATATATTCATAAGGTGTAGGGTAACAAGCCGCTACTGATAAATGTTGGTATAATATTAGTTGAAATGTTAAATATCTGGTGTGGAACCACTGCCTTTTAACTTACAAAGTGGAAATTAAAAGAAATCAAATAACTTTAATAACATTCTTTCAGCCCACGTACCGTTCGAAAATTAAAGAACACCAAACGCGTTTCAATAGCTAAGTATCATCATCAGCGGTCAGTCGCTCAGACCGCGTTAAGTGTTTTTCAATTCTTGTGTGGTGCGTGAGTGTATGTATTGCTACAGTTCCAGTGTTCAAGATTGTTTTTTAGAATAATTATGCGTTATACGTTCATAACGAAAGTAGGCAACATTGTAAAAAGTAAAACTATAATACGTTTAAAGCTTTATGTCAGATAGAAGTGAATACACATCTAGTTAACGTAAAGAATTTCAAAGCCTCCAGCTTCTATAAAAACATCGATAGTACAGTTGAAGCATTTTCGATCATATTTATTTAATTTTTATACTTACCTTGCTTTATATTAAAACACGTTATAGAGAATAGTTATGTAATTATTATAAGTTTTGCTATGAACGAATAAGTTAAAGTAAGTATGTGGATTAAAAATTATTATTAATTTTTGTTAAATACATAAATAAAAAGTTTACCTCGAGTAGGATTTGAACCTACGCCCTATACTTTGCTAGAATACCGCACTAACCTATGTGTTGTCGAGATGAAAGCTCCAATCGATGTAAATTTTGTCTTTATGTATGTATAACTGATGTAAATTCTTAATACAATGAGATTAAAATCAAATTACTTATGTTAATAAAATGTGACCCTGCAATATCTTAAAAGTTATGTAAAATTAAATGTTCGTTAAAAAATATGTATAAATGACTGCTTATAAAATTAATTATTATTCAGATATTGAGAAAAATAAGTAACACTTAAATTCTACCGCTAAATTACGAGTCGTATCAAAAAATTGGATAGAACATATCTAATCTATATGTCTAAGGTCTACATATTGGTATTTCTGTATGTAGCTGTTTCAGAAACATTTAATGGAAACCACAAGCTGCTCCAAATAATCCCTCCCTCTTTTCGCCGATGAATTTCTACTAAAATCTGATCAGCTCCAGGAGAAATGAAACGAAGCTTAAATACCAAATTATAAGCAGCACATGTTCTTTTTCTCGAATTATCGAGGATACCTACATCCATCCGCACAACGAAACACACACACACACACACACACCCACACACACACACAACACACACATACACACATACACACACACACATAGACACACAGACACATACGCACACATACACACATACGCACGCACGCACGCACGCACGCACGCAAGCACGCAAGCAAGCACGCACGCACGCACACACACGACACACACACACCACACACACACACACACACACACACACACACACGCACACACGACACACACGCACACACCACACACGCACACACACACACACACACACACACCACACACGCACACACGCACACACACACACACACACACACACACACGCACACGCACACACCACACACGACACACGCACACACACACGCACACACAGCACACACGCACACCACACGACACACACACACACACACGACATTCAGCACAATCTTGTCGAAACCTTGTCAAACATAAAAAAGGTAAAGTCGATATGCCTAACAAGCAAGGTCGACTGCATAACGTAAAGGATTAGAATAAACTAATATGCATTCGATAGATCACCTTTCACCTAGAAGGATTTATGTACTAGTTTGTCAAATCATATACGTCTATAATTTATTTTTGAAAAAGTCTGGTGAATAGACAGTGTTTGTTGACGTAGTTTTGAAACTGCAGTAGAAAAAAACGAATTGATTTAATGGTCGATTTCGCTCGACAAAAAACATTTGTTCACACATATGCGATACGGTAAGTCATAAAAAATGTTAAATACGTTTTATTTTGCATTGAAAGAATTATTTATGGGTTTAAGCAGGTTATTGCGTCGATATGCAAGACGAAAAGGGGTGGTTTAGACTTTCCATGATGGACATGATATCAACCATAGGTCATTTTCACTTTTTAAATTTTGTTATTGGTTAATCTGAAAATACGCACGAAAGGGAAATAATCCGGTACTTAAAGATTTTTTGAGAGAGAAAGCTTAGTCTTCAGTTGATAACCATGCGAGACCGTGGTTAAATTATTAAAACTATAGTTTGGCACTACCAAGTTTTGAACAAAGTGGTTACTTAAACTGTATTCGGAAATTATTGTACATAAAAAGGTGTTTCAACAAATGTAAAAAATACCGTGTTGTACATACATTTCACAATCTGTGCTAAACTCCACACGCATTACAAAAGTTATACGTTAATTATCAGCCTTTCATATAGTTGAGAAAATTAGTTAGATGTTTATTTATATGATAAAACTTTACCACAAATCTGACATTAACTGTTAATTCAAAAGTATTGTTTTAATTGTGTATGACACTGAATAAGTAAGTTGTGTAGGTGCAAATTCTTATAAGACTGTTAATCTAAATTAAAATGATCAAAGCAGTTTTATTTTTAAAGTTTACATCGTAAAATCAAGCATAGGTGTGTGAAAGTCAAGTGATTGAAGTGGTCTAAATCGTGCCTCAGTTATTGAAATAGTGTTTGATTAGTAAAGGAATCAGTGAAAGTTTTACAAGATATTGGAACATTATTTACGAGCGTCATTATCATTTAGGTTATAACTGGTTACAGTGATGTATTAATGGTTATGTGAAGAACGTTATATATATATTGGATAATTAACAATATATGTAAGATTTTCATTTATAATTTTGAAATGATAACAGTGGTAAAATTTTGGCTATTTATTATGCATATTATTTGATTAACCGAACCTTGTGAGTGTAGAATTTGGCCGTTGAAGCTTAGGGATTTATACGTATAATAGCAAGGTTGATAGAAGTAATATAAGAATTACGGTTGTGCTTGACAAAGTTCGTTAACCCTGTGTCCGAATAGGGAGCATTTCCAACTTATCCATATAATATGAGTTCTACAGACTCTGCACTACAAATACGTATGTGCGATTTTAAAATGTAGGTATATAACCTTTCTTGTGTTTAAGTTACGTTAGTAAAAGTACAGTTTTCGAATAGTAGTAAATTTCAGTAACACGTATATAAACTAATTCTTCCACGGTGTAGTTACTCTTAGGGAAAGTTCACTACAAGCATTACTTTTTCATTTTCTGCATATTTCTTTGCGGAAGATCCAGGTGAGAGTATGTCCACACCTTATTAGTGAGTTGTTCCTATTATCTGTTCATTTGCCTTGATTGTTGCATTTGCGTTTTCTAGAAGAAGTATTTGTCTACTGAAGTTTTCATTTTCGTTCTACTGTGTTCAAACCACATATGCAGCAACCCCATAGTGATCTAAGATATTTCTAAAGTACACAAATGGCCAGTAATTGCAACCCCATCTACTCATATACTCGTGCATGAACCAATCCAGAGAATCAACTCCTCCCTTTACTTTATCTCAAAGAGGAATTATTTTTGTTTATTTCCTATCGCTGTTAACCACTGCAGTAGCGTGGTACGTATTGATAGAGGTGTAATCTGTTTTCCACGTTTTGGTGTATAGGACACTAACGTTGCAAATGGGTAAATCCAAATAGGAAGTAACTGTTTGTCGATATCTATTCGGTAAGAAAGAAGATGAAATAAACTTTTTGATCTTCCTTACGGTAGTTACGGAGTAAATCGTCTGTACAAATAGATGAAGAAAGATGATTATCACAATTAATATTCGATCAACTGCTAATCTATGGTTAAGATGGCTCCTGATATATAATACTTTCCTAAGTTTTTATTTATTAGCTCACAAAGTTCCCGGAAAGATGCGAATTTGTCTTTCCCTCGGCGTTCACTTCATGCTTATTTATTATCAAATCGACAGAACGTCATAAGAGCTTTGAATCTGCACAGCCTTATCATTCTGCGGAAGATAGGTGGCAATACACCAAATCCCACAAAAAATCGTAATTTTGTTTCAAATGCATGTCTGTAATAAATGGGTTAGTGAAACCATTTGCGCATTAGTAAACCGGACAATGACTTCAATAGTTTCATCAGTGATAAATTGACAGCATCTAGTGGTTCTTCAGGTGTTGGTTCTGAAGGCAGTACAGTTTTGATCACTAGGACTTTCACAATAAAGTGTTTCGTCCTTATCATTGCAGACCACACAACAGTTTTATCAGAATTATATACAACTGAGTTGCATCAGGTCTACACTAGAAGCTTTTTGTAGATCGTGTGATTTGGAAGTTGCACTGATGTGACCAGGTTTTGAAACACAGGTATCATTAAAGTTATGGATATCAGGAGCGTGGCCTTCTAAATCTTCAAACTCGGCAGCAGTTAAGAGACCTAAAGCGATCTTTCTGGTGCGTTTCATGTTCTACAAAAGAAAAGGTTAAATAATTTTTATCGTCCAATGATAATTATTTTAGCAGCAGCACACAATTCGTCAAACTTTACGAACACACCTGGAATTAGGCAAATGCAAATAAATTAAATATTTTCTTTATATTAAGTTTTGAAATGTACACATATACTAAACTTAATTTATTTAACAGTTGTCGTTTAGCTTTTCAAGTGTAAGGTTGTGTACAACCGCGGCTGGAGTCTGACGACAAGATAAAGATTTTAGTTTATATTTCGTACTCAATTTCAATTCAACGCTCGTATTATCAGTAAATAATTATCCGGGGCTACTATGGCCTTCCAGCACCAAAGTAATTCACAACGGCGCTAGTCGCCCAACAATCCATCCCTATGCAAACGAGTCAAGTCCAACCATCGCAATTTGCCCAACTGTAACGGTATAAACGGGTGGTAGAACGGGATTACAGATAAAATTGGCCTTTTTGCCCCGACCAGCCAGCGTATGGGTGTAGGTCAGATGTTGAAAAATTTTGCGCAACCAGAATAGTAAATCGTACGTAAGTCAAAATAGGGGATGAAGACAAAATCAATTTGGTAAGGGCGCCAGAATGTTTAGTAGTCAAAATACGGGTCGTCGTGCCAAAATTACGAGTACATAGCGTGTCCAAACATACAAAAAACATACGCTCACCTATCCGCAATCAATCCCAGGTGAGCTGGACAGCAACTTAGCAAACCACCTGAAATAGGGCTTCAAAAACACTACACGCTTGTCAAATAAAAGCGTGTTAAACACTCAATAACGTTACGTTAATACACCTCAGTGTAATGATAAGGCATTAAATAATAATCAAAACAAAACAAAAAATCTATAGAATGAACTCTAAACTGAATTAATACTACACTAAAAAAAATCAGATAAAATACTAAATATTAATAACGCTATTACTCAATAAAACAGAAAACTAACTTTGTTACGTTAAAACTAAATTACCGGTAACTTGCAATTTGCAAAAGGTGCGTTTATGTAACACAAAAGGGTTTCCATAGAAGTAAAACACATTTATAAAACCTAACAAGCTATAATAAAATAATAAAAAAAAAGGATAAATATAAAAATGTAAACATACGATAATGCGTATCAACAAAAAAAACAAAAAACTTAAAAGGCGACAGGATGTCTGATCATAAACCTGCTTTTACGCCGGTCTAAATCGTTTAACCTATAAATATATAATTCGTGGATAATATACCCACACTACAATAGGGCCAATTGCCCTTTAATACTAAAATAAATAACAAAGGGTGAAGGCGGAGCGTCAAAACTACGATTAGTTACACTAAATAAATTTAAAACAACTTAAGTTACCAAAAAAAATTACGACACCGCTTCCAAACTTTCGTCAACACACAAAAAATAATTCGAAACACACAAAAAAAAATAAATCTTGAAAATCTTCAATAAAAAAACAATATTATGTTACCTTAAGGTCTAGAATTACACCTCTCCTGTGTTACAATAGAAAATGATGGTCGGTTACTGCTATAACGGAAATGAAATCTTCCTGGTCTGGCAAATGATGAATAAAATGTTGACTATTGTTCTATGATACACAAACGATTCCTTGATTGAATCGCGTTAAAATGTAATTGCATAATTTCAAAACTTCTTTTAAAATAATAATAATTTGAGCGTTCAAAATTGCTTGTTAACTTAAATCTTTTAACTGGTTTTATTTCCACTAATAATCCAAAATGTTAATAATTTGTTTTAAATAACTATAATTTTAATATATTGCGAAAGTTTCTTTATCTTAAACACGCTTTGTACGGTAAATAAGCGGCACTCAAGAACGTTGACTTTAAATAAATCCGCAAAAGCGAGAAAAACCAAAGAGGTCACTGAAGCACTAATACAACACGACGATGTCCTCTAGGTAACTTTACGTAAGATCGAAATCGGCACTAGGTATAATCCTTTGGTGATGAACAATTTTAATGAAATCCCTTTATAGGTCTTCTTCAGAAGTAGCTAAACTACCCTTACTACACAAAAGTACATTCGTTAAACACCACAAGGTCCAAAATATCAACGTTCTAAATCACCCCTTAAAGCGTAACAAGCGGCACCGTACTAGTACACGAGAGCGCGATCAGTTTCAGAATCACACAACTTATTCACAAAAATCCATCTTTGAATTTTGAATCCCACTACTCATAAAAAATCTTATCTAAGTTAATTCCACCAATTAAAAAAACGGAAGGGGAAGATTTAGTACCCCCAAACACAAAAATTCGTTTTCGTCCGTAAGGACTCGGTAATTTCCAAAATCTCAAACGTCAGCAAAAGTAACGTTTACAGCATCTCTGTTTTCCTTAAAGTACGAACAATAAGGCCCACATGCAATCTCTATGATTCAAAACCAGCATATTCACTATTACACTGAACAACTATACTTAAGCGTCTTTATGTCGCCAACATGACATCATACACATATAAATCTACACTATTTATTTAAATTACTTAATTTTCTATTATATTTTACGGAAATCAAACCAAATGAACGTTATTTTCACTTAATACAACTATTTACAAATAAGCGTTAATCAAACTTCTATAAACGGGAAATAATAAGGAAAAACAACCTAAATTACAAAAAAAATAATTCACAAACAAAGAATCTAAAGCTCACCATACACCTACCATCCCTAAAGGTCGTTACACACGTTAAACAAATTTACTATAAAACTAAACTTGACAAAACAAAAAAACAATATGTATATACGGAATCTAACTAAGTGAATAAAACTACAAACAAAATTACGCACCACGTATACAGGGTGTTCAAAATACCCTGACACAACATAACTACCAACACACTCAATTTCCAAATACAAGCAACACATACTCAGTCTCCTGCTCGGAATCCACGCCAATTCCAATACACCGCATCGTACCCGACTCAAATTGCGTCTCAATATTATTAAGGTTCTCTAACAACTGATGAAGCAGACTGGTAACTAGTTGTTAATAAAAACGTGGCCCTCAAGACGTCACAAATAAACAAGCAGAATAAAATAAGTATTCTATATCCGCAATGTACTGGCTAAATCCTACAAACCGCTTCAAACCCGTACCTAGGTTAATCCACAAGAACAAGTTCCCTGCAATTCAATAGAAAACGAACCGAAACTTCCCCCTATATTCATCTCGGGTGTTAAAACTACCGAGCAACTAATCAGTTACTTGGAAGCCATAGCTAAAGGGGAACATACAGTATAGGCCCTACCTAACGACGAAATAAAAATTCAACCAAATACATCGGAAAAATACACAAAAATAACTTAAGGATTAGCAGAAAAGCAAACAGAATTCCATACCTACAAAATTAAGGATAAGAGAAACATTCGAGTATTCCTAAGTAACCCACATCAGTCGACTAGTACGGACGGAATTAAAAAAGAGCTAGAAATACTTGAGCACCAAGTAGTCAATATATGGAACGTCAAACAAGTCGTCTCAAAAGAACTGTCCCTTTTTGCGGTAGAACTAACGCCCTCTGTGCTCGAGATGTCAGAAACATGGACATACAAAAATTTCTGCAACAGAACCTCTCGCTGTGTTAAGTGCACTGGCTCACATAAAACTTCGGAATGCGAACACAAAACAGATACCCCAACGTAATATGGGAATCATCATGCGAATTGCAGAATAGTGTATAGGATAAAATAGTTTAAGATTAATATCGAGTGTCATCAGTGGATGCATATCCCTCATACTTCTTATGTTAATAACTACCATATGTCACATCAACTACTGAATGTCTAAAGAAATATCGTAGTGTAATATTAATAAAAAAAAGTATTTAACTTAGAGCAACAAATACGTTCCAAGTTGTGTAAAAATTTAGACGTATTTGGTATATAAAATACAAGCTTAGTCAATTCATGAAAGTTTTACTGGAGAATTAAAAAAATTATTAATCCAATCAACATAAACGTATTTCAAAGAGAAGTAAATAGAAACGTTTTGAATAGAATATACAATACTCCTTTATAAGTTTAGCGGTTAAAATCACAATTAATTTTTCAAGTAATCAATTATGAAGGGTCATAATGCAATCCAAATCGTAAGCTAGTGTGGACAACATTTAAATTCTGTATATACTCGTAATTACTACTTCATACTGGAAATAATCATAATGTTTATTTTTCTTTTGTTTTTACAAATCAACACAATTATGATTGATAATAAATTGTAATTACGTTTCAAATTAGAATTACCAAAGTGGTGGCTCGAGGTCGGTCATTTTACACAATGCAGCGCTGCCTTGTTAGGAAAGTAACACTACAATAATGTCATAATTCAAATATGCTACAAGCTACAAATTAGTGAATTTTAGGATCATGAAAGTTAGTTCCTTGTAGTAGTAGGATGAGTGCTGCGTGAGCATGTAGTATTTCATCCATACATTTTGCTTTTCCCTTTCACAAGAAGTTCCACTGGAGATTGAAAAGATTTATGTATTGTTTCCGTTGTGCTCTAATTTATGACTTGTGTTACATAATAATAAAAATGTATGTAACCCCCTTCTGTATTCGACGTTAACGTGTATAATCTTAAACGTGTGTGAACGTTAGACATTAATTTGGGGAGTAACTGTGCAGGACTAATTAGAAAGGGTTAAAACATCATACATGAGGTCCTTTTTAAAGAAATTTAAAGCTCCGGGTGGCATTACATTTTTAGGGTTATACGTAAACGTAATCAAGAAAATGATATTTTTATATTTAATTCCCTAGATAAGACAAATAATATATTAAAAAGTGGGAAAAGAGAGCTGTGCATTATAAATGAAAAGAGACCTTTAAAGACATATGGTTCATATTTTTTCCAATTTAACGACATTTATGAAATGAAGAACTAAAATTTATATTGTTTTCACTGATAACAAAGGATTGTAAAAGTTTAATGACAAATTTGTAGTTCTCTGATGCTTTCACAGCAAATTGAAGGGAAAATGTATTTAGCTTATATCATTGAATGTAAATTTCATCGCTATTTTGTGGCGTGTACTTATAATTGCATACCGGCATAAGGTAATTTTCATCAATGAGGGTTGGAAAATTGCTATTACGATGAGAGAAGGTTAATTTTACGTACACGAGGTATCTAACATTGTTTATACAATCTCTCCGGTATTCATTTTTGTACTCAATGTATAGGTCCTGCTATTACTTAAAGCGGAAAGCTTTACACAAACATTTATTTTCCCTTTTTGCAATTTGTTAAAATGGAAAGTCACTTATGTAAATTTTCTTTCTTTTGTTTTTATTATTATACTTGACGAATTTATGTGCAAATAAAACTGTCGGTTACAGTGTAGTCTATACTGCTTATATGCAATTACATTAAAGATAAATTTAATATTCTTTCTCTGAAGTTGTGGTAGAAATGCCAAGTTCCATTTGTTTTTCTCTCATTCATTTTGCTTGAATGTAACAAATTTATGTTAAATTTTAAAGTTTAGCTCAATTAGAATAGATTAGATCCTTGATACTGGTTTTTGTAGTAAAAACGGCATAAAATGTGTTTGGTCAGTTATACAACGGCTGCTTTGTTCGTGCTATCTACAACATAATGTTTCATTCTCAGAAATTTTAAAGTAAAACGTTAACTTACTCATCTTCTGAAAATAAATAAACCCTGTACAGACAAACAAATGCTGGAATTCCACCTAAATCTTTGATTTAAAACAAAATTTTCTTTGTGTCTTCTGTTTGGAAGGTGCTGATGGTTTAACGACAAAGAAATTTAAACACTCTTTTCTAGAAATCCTGATGCATGATTTTATTATTCTCTACTAGCATGGCTATGCCAACTGACCGAAGGTTTCAGTTTGTTGACGAGTCGGGCAATCTCCAGTTTTTTCAAACGTGCTTCACTTTGGGACATTATCCCTTTCTGAAGTAAGTTCTTTTATTTAAAAATATCTTGTGCGTTGACAAATGAATAGGTTGAAAAGTTTCTAAGGAAATTAAGACGAGTTAATTCTTGAATTATATGCAATACGCTGTATATCCTGTTTTTGGCGCCCAACATGAACCCTACGTTTTTGCAATTGTTAGGCTTTAAATTTAGTGTACACGCGAAAAAAGCTGATCCAAACATGCGGTGACGTTTTGACTTTTTTAGTCTTAAGTGCGCTGTGTTATTTTGGTATCTTTCTTACAGCTCTTGTCCCACCAAAATTAGTATCAAAGCTTTCAGGTAAAAATTGTAGAGGTAAAACATACATGTGTCCAACATGGCTTAGTGGAGTGGGCAGTAATCCTTATTTACAATTACCTTTAACACTCAGCAATAGTTAAACGAAAATTGAGATATATACGTCCATTTGGCACGAGATACTTTCAAATTTTTACAGGATACGTCATAAATATGATCTAAACTGTGTGCGTAAAACAGTTACTTTTAACCTATAAAGTTTTTCTTCAAAATAACATACATAAACCCACGGAAAGCTTCAAAGTATAACCGAGATTTATTGTTAGCGTGGTATTACAACTCGACGCCTATGTCAATCTTAATTTTAGACTAAGCTAACTCTTAATAGCTCTATTTCACGAATGTTTAAGTATAAGTTCTCAAATTTAAACTTGAGCTTGACATCAAATTCACTGTACAATGCCCTAAACCATTGTGCAGTCTAGTCGCAATAGGCGACAGGAACTGAATAGAAGGAAAAAAAGAAGAACTGTGTTCAGCGTCACAAACTTTGATTTCGCCCGAAAGCTTGAAATGGGACTTACAGACAAAAGAAACTGTATTTAGAATAATTGTATAATGTAAACAAAATATAAATTACTATCCACTATAAATGAAACCCACCACGAGTTGTGTACTCAGCAACAACCTCAATTCTAAGTAATTACAAAATGAAGTAAATTGATTAGGCTTGCAAATGGAAATTTGGAATTTCCCAAGCGGGAATTTAACTATTAAACAAAAATGGTATTATAACCATGAATTACTAATTAATTTTTTGAATCACTTTCCAGTATAGAATTAAAATATCAGTTACCAAAATAACACAAAGAATAATAGTGTAAATTCCACTCTGAATATACAAATAAGTAAATCTAAATTTCAGTTACCCAAAAAATAATTAGTAGTACAAACCCTTACGTGAGTATAGTTGAGTATACAAATAAGTTGATATGTTTTAGTTACAAACGAAAAATGATTAGTGGCGCAAATTTCTATTTGAGTATACAAATAGGTAAATCCTCCATGACATATATCTGATTACAAAAAAAAGTACCTATAATAGCTGTACTTATAGCTCGAATAAAACTAAATTATAAATCTAAAAATTCATTACTGTTACCTAAAAAACATGCTAAAACGTCACATGAAACATAAGTGTTCCTACTTGAGGTAATGTAGCGTTACAGCACCAACTTATTTTGTAAGGTGAATAGTTAAAGTGATCCATAAATTCATTTCCCGTTGAAACTGGAACTCATGAACGAAATAAGTAATAGTACGACAGCACTAACAGGTAATAAACCCTAGATAACTCCAAGTCACTTAAACTCTAATTTTTGGCTAGAGTGAAAATTTATGGGTCTAGTCTGACCTTATTGATGCTGTTCGAAAATGTCCTGATGGAGACGAGAAGGTAAAATGTTTTTTTAGCTGTTTTGGTACTACTTATCCTGAGATCGGACATTATATGTAGCAATTTATAGTTTACAGTAGATGGACCATGAAGTATGAGCTATTGTTACCAGTCGGTATGGTTTTCTTTTCATATAAAAGATACTGGTGGTTAACAACCGGGGAGAAAAGGAAACTAAAGAAAATCGTGGAATGCAGTGTATAATCTAATGTTACTTAAGCTGGTGGTCAGCTGCATTAGTGTTCCATGTGAATCAAGTCGGGTCTCTCCGATTTCCAAATTAAATACCAGCTAGTAGTTTTAGCGGTAAACCATTACCTTTTTTAAGTTAGGAGGAAATGGAATTAAATTGAACTTAGGTACTATTCTACAACTGTAACAAGTGAAACATGTTGCCTATCTATCAGTGTATAATTTTAACTGCATAGTATTCAATAATTATGTATGTGAAATTTAAACGTTCCAACCCCTGAAAATGGACTTAAGCCTTATTTTGACTTTCTTCCTTGATAATTTTATCGCGACTTAATTTTTTACAGATCCAACATAGGCGTCGGCTTCTCTTTTAGGCGAAATCGAAAAAATGGGCCACCTGAATAACACTAAAAAAATTGGAATGCCATAATGAAAAATATATTGTGTTAGTATCTAGATTTTCATAATACCGCTTTACACGAACGTTAATTTTTATTTTACTAACCAACAATACAATGTCTCTCTAGAGTCTAGACTAAGCATCAAATCCACACAGGGCTTCGCAGCTTCGTGAGTACTTACGTTATTATGCTAAACCATTACAGTATGACTTCTGGACATAAAATTTTTTTACGGCACACCCGCCACACTACTAATTTAACAAACCGGTCTGTTCTATCCAGTAACTCTATATTATTGCTCACATGTATTAAGTTTCAGACGGTTCTCTTGCAGTCAACCAAATAAACCCTTACTTACAATCTATTAACTTTTAATAGTCGATTCGAATAGCCTAGAACATGGTAAACTTTACGACACCAAACTTTAAAAGCGTAAGACGCCGTTAATACTGAATAAGAATAATTAAGGTAATTAAGATAAAAAGAAGCGATACTGAACGTATCATATAGCTACATTGATACACAGGTTTTTCATCATGAAAACAACTTAACCCTAGACAAAAATGTGGATTAAACCAGGATTCTTTAATTTCTGCATTAGATTTTTTTGACATAATTACGTAATTGCGAAATGTTCACACAAACTATATTTCTTAATACCCGGATTAAAATGACTCTGGTTTAACTCACCTTCCTACAATAAACCCTAAAAGTTAAAGCTTGGAATGTAAGAATCTTGTTGTAAAGCGAAAAGGGAAATTTAAGTAGCCAAATGTAAGGTAAGAAGGATTGACTAGTTTTGATAATAGATTCTATTTTTGCGGGCAGAAAATAGGTAGTCAGAGTTAGTGTAAGTAAGTGCTAGATTAGTAAGGTGGGTTAAGCTAGATTTACTTTAAGTCGTAGATTAAGAAGTATGATTGGCTAATTTTTGACTGAATGGTGTAACTAACAGACTTTTACAGCTCATGTGCAGCCCTCAATCAAAATTGTTATCAGCAGACTAATATACTTAGGTATACTATTGACAGCGTTCATAGACTGAGTTTCTTTAGTCAGTCAAGTATATATAAACCAGTTCAGTAAAAGAAACGAAATAGGTAAAAATTTTGTTGAATCCTGGAAGGAAAAGTAAATATCAGTGATTTAGGGTATTTTAACATGGAACACGCCAGTTAATCGTTATAAGACACGAACAACTTTATGATTTTTAATAAAATGTATAGAAATGGAATGAAGAAAGCGTGTAGATTTCATGGGTTGGACTTCTAAATCATATTAACAATGCTGGTACCACAAACAGAAGAGGGTAATGTATTGTGCTATCATGAAGAAATGAGGTCTGGAAAGATTACACCATATTAGATAGTGTCGATTTGTATAAAAAAACATAAATTCTAATGAAAAGCCTAAAACAATTTGAACAGGAACGTAGTAAAATAAAGCGGGATAGGATAAAGAGAAAATACGGAACGGATTGATAAGAAAATCTAGTATAAAAGAAGGAATAAGTCTTAATAGCAATTTTTCTTCATTTCTAATTATTTTAAACACAATGCCACCATAGGAAATCAATGTATCATCAAATATTCCAAATTTCACGGCTGATTGATAATTAAACTTATTTTAATAGTTACATACAGAAAAATCAGTCCTATAGTTTTACAGTTTCAATTGGTAATTTATTATAAGGAATCACTGGCTGGGCAAAAGATTTGGCTACATTGATTTTGTGGTGGAATAGAAAAAGCGGATTAACTTTATAAAATTTGAGTTTGTGGCAGAAATTCAGCTTTATACTGCGCAAAGCTGCAGTTTCCGCTAGCCGTTGAGGCAAAACACTATATAGCGAAAGTAAGCTTGGTCACTACGAAATAAAATTACTGTTGAGCATCACAAACTTCTATTAAGATACGGGTGCAAAAGAATCAACAAGGTAATTAATATAATAATATTTCCAGATAAACAGAATTGCGTACAGAAGAAAAGGATAGATAAAACACTATATACCCTTAACTGGAAGTTAATAGCTAAACCCAAATTATTATACCAAACGTGTGTAATAAACAAAATATTAACTCAAACACAAACAAAAGTGTGAAAAATAAGTATATGGTTTGACCAAGTTAGTCCAGAAGCTCTGTGAATTAATGCACGCAACATGAGTCATGTGGGAGTAACGCTCTACACCACACCTCTGATTAGTAAACACGTAACTTTTACGTTTTTACCTTTTTAACGCACCGTCTTCAAGCAAAGAAAGGAATAAAAGTGGTCAAAAGCTATTTATGTTCAACTAAAAAAATCTAATTGAGCAAATATTTAGAAAAATTTTTTTTAGGGTTTTTGGGTAAAAATATTAAATTGCATGAAAGGTTGAATATGCAAGACCTTACGTTGCTTAGATTATAAAGCTTTAGAAAGTAGAACTATTGTTTATACATATTTTTATACGCCTAGTTGTCTGACTAGAATTTCGCATATGCACATAAACACTCATACGCACACCCAAACTCACACACGCACACATACACAAGTGCAAGCACACAATCACATGTACGCGCAGACGCACACGCATGCACATACATACACGAACACGCACACTCATACGCAAACCCACAAGCACACTCACACTCACACGCTCACGAATGCGTACAAGTGCACCCATACGCCCACATACACGAGTAGTATAGCTGGGCAGCCTCTGTGCCAAACGTGTAAGAAAGAGACAGACAGAAAGGGAACTGCACTACATTAGGGAGAGAGAATATGCCAAGGTTATTGTTTCAAGGTTTCTTGACTTAGAAACAAACCCCAAAGTTCATTGACTTCTTGAACCCGGAAACTGGTTGTTCCTGGAAATCTAAAGATACAACCAATGTTCATTGACCACTTTATGATCATAGTCCGAAGCTCTCTAAAACTTGGAATTATTCTTATATATTTAAACACGTTTGTAGGTCTAGTTATTAGACTAGAACGAATTTTGCAACTTTAGACTGTTTAAATCGATTCAATAAAAAACGGGTAAATACATTAATATATTTATTAATCTTTTCTCTACAAGGATAGTTTCACGCTTACGCACACACGTCCAAACACATATGCACATACGTTCGCACACATACATTCACACGAACAAGGATACACAAACGCACACAAGGAAGCGCTAGAATACGGACACACAGACATACACACACACGCGCGCGCGCCCACACACACACACACACGCACGCACGCATGCACGCACGCACGCACGCACGCACGCACACAAACACGCACGCGCGCACACAAACACGCACGCACGCACACAAACACGCACACAAACACGCACGCACGCACGCACACACGCACGCACACACACCGCACGCACGCACGCACACCACACACCACACGCACGCACGACGCACGCACACCACCACACACCACACACGACGCACGCACACCACACACACACACACACACACACACACACACACACCCACACACACACACCCACACACCACACACCCACACACCACACACACCCACACCACACCACACCCACACACACACCACACACCCACACACCCACCACACACCACACACCCACACACCCACACACCCACACACACACACGCACACGCACACGCACACGCACACGCACACGCACACGCACACACACACGCACACACACACACACAGGAACACCACATGCACAAGCAAGCACACACACTGACACGCAAACGCACGCGCACACTCAAGCGCACATGAACACCAGCACAAATACACACACTCACACGGGTACAATGGATGCGCTAGTTTCGTGGCCACATCTGTTGGAATCAGACAGATAGAAAGGTACCTAGAGTACATGAAAATGGAGAGAAAGAATGTGTCAAGGTCATTGGCTAAAGTTCTTCAGGTTCGTTGAGCTAGACACGAACCCCATTGTTCATTTACTTCGTGAACCCGGAAAATGGTTGATTCCCAGAAATTTAAAAATAGAACAAAGTTTTATTTCCCCCTTTATTATCATAGTCCGAAGCTCTTTAAGACTTATTTATTATTCTTTATATACGTTTTTGTAGGGCTCGACTAGAACGAATTTTGCAACCTTAGATTATTTAAATCGATTCAATAAAAAACGGGAAAATGAATAGCAAAATATGAAGTACATTCAAATATTTATTAACACTTTGTTCTATAAGGATAGTTTTCGCTCACACACGTACATATGCTCACATAAACACACGTACACGCTCACGAACGCACATACGCATACGCACACATGTACACGGAGAAGAGCTCGCACGGGAATACGCAACCGCACTAGCACATCTACGCGCACACGCAACCGCACACACGCACACACACACATCACACGCAAACGCACCCGCACATAAACACGAACACGGACACGACTAGTATAGTTATTCCGGTTCTGGCATATGGCACATGTGTTGCAAAAAGACAGATAGGGAATTACAACACATGAGACCATGTTCCAGGGCCATTGATTTGAGATAAAGTTTATTGACCTTATTCATGTTCATTTACCTAGGAACGAAAACCAAAGTTCACTTTTGGTGGGAAATTTAAATTTGAGAGTCAGTTCAATGTCACGCGCCCTCTGGTGCTGAGAAATCTAAAAATACAATTTTCAGGTCAAAGTTAATTGACCTGCAGTCAGAAATCTAAAAATAGAATCAGGTCATCGAAGCAAGAGGAATGACAGGTTGTTTTTTTGATGGTTAGAGGTTTCAAGGATGCGGATTTATAATAAAAGGCTTCATTGGCCTGCGATTTATTCAATGAATCGTAACATTTCATTATCAAAATGATAAAAGTAGTACGCACAACACAAGGTGAAAGTAAAGAAAAAATATTAAGTATAGAAGAGCGAAGAAAGAGGCTGGAGGAATTTATAAAAAGATTAAAAAATTAAAGCTAGATTTGGAGTTGCTCGTAATGAATAGGAAAATGAAGAAGTTTGGGCTTTAGCAATGGATCAAAATGAACAATACTTATAAATCACGTGTAATCATTAATATTTAGTGTTGATGGACAATATGTACCTACTTAAGAAATTATATGTTCAGAAGGGAATATGCAGGAAAGATGAAATATATATTTAGTGAAATTATACCTGTAAAATAATAATAAACAAGGAAACGGTTATTTTCAAAATGAGTTACATGGAGAGGTACTGCATATTTACAAAAATGTAGATCTAGTAAAAGCTGCATATTATCAATAAGTGCTAAATATGTATTTTTTATTGTTTAATGTTGATGTACTTAGCGCATGATGTGTTAAAAAAGATATGTTTCAACAAAAGTAAATACTAGTGAATTATTACTAAGAAATAAATAAACGTTAAATTTCTGTAAATCATAATAATTTATTTTATTATAAGTTTTGTTATGAACGAATAAGTTGAAAGGTAAATATTTAATTAAAAATTATTATTAATTTTATTAAATACGTAAATAAAAATAAAAAGTTTGCTAAGTACTTAGCAAAGTACAGGTCATAGGTTCAAATCCTACTCGAGGTAAACTTTTTATTTATGTATTTAATAAAATTAATAATAATTCATAATAATTTATATTTTGTTTTTTATTAATGTAGAAGTAAAGCTAATACGACTGCAGTTCAGTAACAGATATTAAGGAAATATTTAAACTACATAAATTATATTACGTGTTGCGTGACCTATTGTACAATAGCTAAAGACTATGATTTGTGTGAAAATTTTAATCTCAAATTTTTCACCAACGGCTGTTTTTCGCAAAACAATTTTTTTATTTTTTCTATTTTGGACACTCCTCTTTACATGAAATTTTTTTTTCGTGAAATTCTTTGGTATCCGGATATTAAATTATTAACAGGAGGGTAATTGTTTAGTACCCGGGTACCACGACGAATTTACTTTGATTTCGTTGCTATAAGAGAGGAGTATCCTAAATTGACAAAATAACATTAACCAATAGCCCGGAAAGATTTTTTTTATTCATTATTACTATAAATAAATGTTATTTTAGAGTACTATCTCTTATAGGAAAAAAATTAAGTGAATTCGCCGTGATACTCGGATACTAAACAATTACCACTGCTACTTTTTACTCCCATTTTATATAAGTTTAAAGATTTAAATAGCTAATATATAAATCTCCGAATTATTTCTATAACGTATTTTATCACTTCACTTGTTCAGCATTAGCGACTAATCCTATACTTGAATTGAAAGTTTACATGCTTTTAGGAACTATTTTTGCAAGATTGAATTATTTGCTTAGTGTGCAAGTTATTACTTTACTTTTTAGGATTGGTTTTATCTCATAAGAGAATACTCTTTTTATTAAATAAAACAACTGAACTGTACTTAAAAACTGATAAATAGTTTACACAAAAACTTGAGATAAGAATTTCTAATAATATGTAAGGATACCACTGGAATAAAATTGATCTTATTTTTAATTTTATGCTCAAATTCGTTAATATATTCGAAATTGTTCAAAATAGCTGTTTTATTTTGATGTATGATTCTAGCACAAACTGAATTGTCACTCAAATATTTTGTACACGTTTTTAGCTGTACTAAAATTTTCAGGATAATGAGAATGTTTTACGATAAATAATAAAGCATAAAAATAAGTTAATATTTATTTATTTTTTATATGCTATAAGTAAATCTAATCCTAACAAAGCTACTCTAAATCTCGAAAAACCGCTTACTAATAATAATTGAAAAATAATTAAATAAACTTAAATTTTCAAGTGTATAGCACATTTTGTGTCTCTAATTGTTTTGCCGCACCTTTGCTAGCAAATGATTAACTTCAGTAAATTAATCTGTTAGCAATTGCACTGTGGCCACTCCCGATACCTAACTGTTTATATATTGATTCAAAATGTTGCAACCACCTCACTTTTTTGTTTAAATATCTGAAAGGTTGTGGGGTCCTCGATTTGTCGTAGCAAACCCTGGGATTTGAGCCCTTCTTTCCTTATCAGCTGCAAATTGTTTCCTCTATATTGCAGTGGAGGTGGTGTTACTAATGCTGCCGCTACTGATGGTGGTGGTGATGCTGCAACAGTTGTGGGTGTAATGTTAGAAAAAATAATAGATTAAAACAGTAATGTATCTATTAATAAACTATTATAAAAAAAATTATGTTAAGTACACTTACTTTTCAAAGAATCTGCTGAAATCCTTATCCACATCACTACCACATATATAACAGGAATATCTTCATCAAATTCAAGCATTGGGAGTGGTGCTGCAGGTTGCCGTACCAAAACATCGTGCAATATATTTGGTTTCATGCTCATCGAAAATTTTGTTCGTTTACTTGTTGAAGACATTCATGTATACGCAAATATGTAACTGAAGGTCAGAATAATATTTTAAGATTATATACAAATAAATCTGTTAACGTTAACAAAACTTTCAACACGTGAAGTGGTCGGTACCATGAACTGACCCAATAAAAAAATTCTCACAAGAATGAAACAATTGTTGAAGCAAAGACTATGAACTATAAGAATTGCAACATAATATCTAAACCTGTTTGTAGTGTTTCTCCTCGAATTCGGTTAATGTGACTATATAAGCACATAAAGAGCAGTTTTGTATTGTAGTATATTATTATTAGTATATTGCAATCGTGATCGTAAACCTAAAGTACTTCTATAGTTACTTAAATTATTAATTTAGATATTAGTTATAATAAATAAAATATTTCCTAAAAATCCATTATTGCATAATCAGCAGCTAGACAAGTGTGTGCGCTTCATATTTTTACATTGTTGGATACAGTTTTGAACGTGACTATGGGTAAGGTCATGCCAAATAGTAGTGATACCGTTAATTTGACAAGAACTGCTCCATTCTTTAAAAAAAATAATTTGTAAAGCACATCCGGATAATTAACACTAATATTAAGCTATTGCAAGATATGATTCAAAATAAAATTTTATTTGGGGCAAACGAAAATTTTCTAAGCTCTAAAGTAATTTATCATTGTTAAAGTGCTATCTTGTAAGACTTAAACAGTTAAAGAACGCTTCAGAGAACACAGGTAGTGGAATTTCTAATGTTTCTAAAAAGCAGACACGAAAATTAGGTTGCTACTCTCTAGATTCAGGTTTCAAAGGTAGATTACTTACAGGAATTATGGCCAATATGGAAAACATCGAAAACCATGTTTTTTTACAAAATGCCTACAATAGTTTTGCACGAAGGGTTAAATTAAGACAATCGATGCTAAAGGTGTATGTTGCTTCTACCTGCTATTTCATTGGACCTCAAACTCATTATTGAGTTGAAGACTTGCCATAAAAAATTGTGTCATTGATATTGCAGCCAATTTACGTGGGTGGTACAATCAAAACACTACATATTTAAAAAAAATTAGAGGAGCTTTCCGAAAAGGAGTCCGGTTGGACATTACATGAAGTTTTACATTTGAAGGTATTAAATAAATATTAATAGCCATGCTCCATTTAGAGGGTGCCTTTCAACTTACGTTAAAGTTCCTTACTTCGTATGAGTAAAACATGCGGTAGTGAATGTTAAAAATGACAATGGGCTGTTGTTTGGGCATTATATCACCTGCAACATCATAGAGATCGAGTTTACAATTATCCTCATTTCATAGACGTTTTGAATTATGATTCAATTAATTTCCCCATTAAACTAGATGATGAAAAAAAAATCGAAAAGTGAAACAACCACTAATTTGTTTTGCATTCAGGGGAAAGGTATATTACTACTTGCATTAAGTGAAGATCAAAATAGTGACGGAGCCTATAAATCTTTTAGCAGTTTGTACTAATTATCATACCGCTGGTTATTTTGCAGATGTTATAAATACAAAAAGTAATACTGTTTATCACTTCGCATGGAATAAAAATCTCAGCACTTTTTCTAAACTATTGAGTATGGAGCACAAGAAATTTATTTGTTGCCAACGCTTGAGCCATTTTTCTTCAGATTACCTTGTACATGAACATGTATCTCACTGTCATCAACATTTGTAATCTACGCGGATTTAGAAAGTATTTTAGAAAAGTGTACAAATTTAACGTCGAAGGTAATTCTCTGTTTCAGTTCAAACATGTACCCTTCAGCATTACTTACTGTTTGAAGTGTTCATACAATGATTTTTTATCTTGATTTATGGTTAATAGGGGAAATGATTGTATTCAAGAGCTTCAAAGTATTGCACATTGTGCTACAGAGATAATCAATAAATTAATTCCTATATACATTAAGTTCCCTCTCAGGCTGAACACTTTGAAAGCATTACGGTTTGTTATATTTGTGGGAAAACATTTACTGATTATAATGTAAAAGTTAGAGACTAAATGTGGAACCTGTAAGTCATTACAATGTGGCTTCCAACGTGTTGGCATAGATTTGCTGCGTCATTATAACCTAAGCTATGCTTACACCTACAACATTGTTGAAATCTGGTAAGACGTATAATTTTTGGCATCTACATTATCCCTTCTAATGTCCTAATACAAATTATTTGAAAATATCAATTCCAAACGTGCCATTAAACAAATCACTTTAATTTTGAAAATAATAGTAGTAGTATAAAAACTTAACATAAGATATAATAGTAGCTATTTCTAAAAAAGTATGTCTCAATACAAACGTCTCTTAAAATGAATCTCTTGTAGTTAAGTATTAATTTTTCAACAAGTCACATTACTTTTAATGTAAAATGCTTAAATAAGATAAGATATCTTTAAAAATATATGCAATTTTAATAGCCATATGCATATTTTTTTCTTCTTCTTTAGCAGCCTTTTCTTATCCACTCCTGGATGTAAGCATCCCCTTCCTTTTTCCACTCTTTCTTGTCTTGTGCTACATACTGCCAGTTTTTTTCCGGCTCTTCCTGTGATGTCTTCCGTCCATCGTCTTGTGGTTGTCCTACACTGCGTTTGTGAAATCTTGGTCTCCATTGCAAAATATGTCTTGTCCATCCTGTCGTCTCCTGTCTTGCCACATGTCCCGCCCAACTCAATTTTGATCTCGCTATTCCTTTTATGTCTTCGCACTTCGTTCGTCTTCTAATTTCGTCATTTCTGACCAGGTTTCTGAGATTTATTCCCAGCATGATACGCTCAATATCTTTTTGGGTGGTTCTGAGTTTATTTGCCGTAAGTCAACACTGGGAGGATACACATATTAAACACTTCCTTTTTTAGGTAAATAGGGATATTCCGGTCTTTCAGCACAAATCCTAGTTTCCCAGTTGCTGCCCATGTCATTCGAGTTCTTCCGTTTACTTCGTCTGTCTGATTTTCCTTTCCTAACTTGATTGTGTATCCCAAGATTCCACCTTTTTCTAGGTCCTCGTGATCTAGTGTGTTTGTTCAATCTTCTTTAGTCATGACCTTAGTCTTTCCCATGTTCATCGCTAGACCTCTCCTTTCCGTTGCCCGTTTGAGTTCCGATAACATACTCTGTAACTCATCTAGACCTCCACTAATCAAAACAATGTCGTCTGCGAAACGGAGATGGTGAAGATATCTTCCATCGACCTTTAGTCCCTTTTTTCCCAATTCAGTTTTTTGAAAACCCCTTCTAAGGCCATAGTAAAGAGCTATGGAGAGATAGTGTCTCCTTGTCTCACACCTCGTGCAGCCTGGCAGGATAACCTGCGCATTTTCCCATGTAGTAGTAATTTTACTGTTGGTTAGACATTTGTTCAGTAAAATCTTAATTGAGTTGAGCATTGCATTACCTCCCAGTTTTAGCATTTCGGCGGTAATACCGTCCTCCACCGGGGCACGTCTACTTTTCATGTGCCACAAAGCATATTTGTTTTCGTTTATGGTGATGTGGGGGATCTCCGCTGACCCTACGTTTCTTACATTTTGTAACTTTGCATTTAGACTTGGTAGATCTTTAGAACAGTACAGATTGCTGTAATACTTCTGACGGTGTCAACAAGTTCTTTGTCATCTTGTTTTATTTCACCTTCGCTATTTCTCAGTTGATGTATTGTTCTTTTCCCATTTGTTCTGTGTCTTTTTAATACTTTCATGTTTCCGTTGTTTTCGATCACTGTTCGAACTTCTTCTGTGTTATACTTCCGTATGTCTTTCATAATTTCCTTACAGATACTTTTGTTCATGTCTGAATATTCTTTAGAATCTTTATTCATACTTCTTTTTTCTATCATTTCTTGTGTGTTTTTGCTTAATTTCGAGTGTTTGTTTTTCTTCTTTAATTATACCTTTTTGGTTACTGTCTTCAAGGCGTTTCTAATTTTTCCTTGCAGCTCATTTATATCTATTTTTATTTCATGGCTTGCGGGTGGTAGTTTCTTTCTCAGTTCTCCTTGATATTTATCCAATATCGATGTTTTCTTTTAGTTCTTTGGAAGTGGGAAAATGTTTTGGTCTCATAAGTTTATTTCTTTCTATTTTCATGTTTATTTCTATTTTTGCTCTAACAAGTCTGTGATCGCTGCCCATACCGAACTAGTTTAATACTGATATGTTTTCGACAATATATTTTCTGTTGATTATAATGTGGTTGATTTCGCTTCTTGTTCGTGAATCAGGGCTTCCCTTTGGGGTTTTTTTTTGAAAAGTTGTTCATACAATACATACTTTCATTTTGTAGGTAGTTCATTAGCATATTTCCCTGTTTATTAGACATGCCCAATCCAAAACTTCCTCTGTTCGGAATATTATCTTCATTGAGTTTTACCACTTTGTCGTTAAATTCGCTCATTATAATTGTATAATACGCTTTTTCGGATCTACGGGCTAGTCAGATATCTGCATAGAGTTGTTCTATCTCGTCGTTTGTGGATAAACTTGTAGGGGCATAGACTTGTATTACCTGGAGGCTGTACCTATTAGATAATTTTAGAATTATATATATATATATATATATATATATATATATATATATATACATGACTCTAGGTGATATCGATGTCATCTTTGTTACTAAACGTTTTATATTTTTATCTATTAGGATCGCAACACCTCCTATATGGTAGTTTATGTCGCTATTCTTTTGGTATAATGTGTCCTGATTTCAGTGTTGTACATTTTTGTGCCGGTAGCCTGGTCTTGCAGATGCCTAGAATATCCCATTTTATTCGTTTCAGTACTTCTTCTAGTTGTGTCTGACGTTCTATCGATTACATAGTACTGATTTTATACGTAGCTATGTATAGTTTAGTTCTTGTTCTGTGGTGTTTGGTA
Organism: Vesta saturnalis; assembly: GCA_036346205.1. NCBI lineage: Eukaryota > Metazoa > Arthropoda > Insecta > Coleoptera > Lampyridae > Vesta > Vesta saturnalis. The sequence goes on along the minus strand of JARFJB010002021.1, from coordinate 8,880,999 downwards.
CTAAATGTTATGAGTGAATTTTTGCCTCCCCCAGAATCCTTGAGGCAGACCTCTTGCGAGGTGTGGGACTTGACATTTAATGTATTACTCACCTGGGGTCTATTTCCGTTTGTTTTATTATTCGCCATATGTATTTAGGGGGGTGGGTTATGCATGTACTTACCAATAAATGGATTAGTTATCGCACTTAACGCATCCGACTACTCCTCTTTTCTATAAATCTATTGAACAGAAACTATTTCTAATTTTTATCATTTTAACCCTTTATTGCACAGTGTAGCACACGTGATACACTTTTTGGCTTTCTCGCGCACTGATGCACATAAGCTACATTTGTCTTTGAACCTTATTGGCTACATCTATAAAGTTGAAATTGGTTTGTACTTTTTACTTGTGCTTCCTGAGTTGACCATTGCGGATTGTAAGCACGTACTGTCGTAGCTACTGCAGAATAATTGTTTTTAAAGTGGTTTGTTCTTGTGATTGTAGGCGGTTTTTGATTCAAAATTGTAAAATATGGTATGTATTTTAATTTTGTCCAACCAAACCACCCATATTTCTGTACATAGAAATGTGGCTCGGTCTTAATAACTATGTAGCATAACAGCAACAACACGTACTAAAAAATCGAATAGTTTTCCTTGTTAGATGTTATCACGAAAGAATCCCACAGAAGAAGGCCTTAATGTATAGCAAATTATCTGAGTGAAATAAGTGAAGATGGTTTCGAAATTGACGAAAACTTATTACATGATGACTGGTTCAATTCTCATAATTCTGATGAGGTCTTAAATGAAAGTAGTGTGCAGGACCTACTGCTTTGTGAGGATAACGTAATAATTTAGGCTTCTTTAGAGAACCCAGAATCTTATGAAGTTGCTTTGACATAACTAGAAACGCATCTCTGCTCCACAAGGGTACGCGAAATAACAAAGACGTTGCAAATTGTTCTTGTCGAAGGGATTAAAACTAGAATAGAGAGAATCTTCGAATTCCAGACGAAGACATACAATTTCGAGAATTGTCGCGCTTCCCAAAGGTCATTATATAATTGTCTTCTCTCTACAAGCTTTGTCAATTCTTTTTACTCTTACTTTATATACTACGCAAAAAATCCTGCTGCTCCTGCAATGCAGAAGATGTAAAAAGATATGTAGGGATCTGCTTTTATATGTCAATAATCCAAATTCCAAGCATCCGACACTATTGGTCAGCAAAGATGGGGTATAAGAAAGTAAACCGCACTATGTCGCTGAAAAGATTTGGAAAAATTGTGCCGTAATTTTTTTTTTATTTTTATTATTTTACTGTTTGCAATGTATGAATTTGATACATTAAGCAAAACTGAGGTAATATAAGTAAGATGGCATGAATTTACATGAGAGTCACAGCACAGAAGTCGTAACCCTAACTTTGCTTAAGACTACTGATATCTTAAACTATTAAGTAAAATACATTGTCTAGGTTAAAACCTACGAGGTAAGTCAAGTGGCTTAAATCTTTTTAAACGTTGTAGGTGTTCACTATTATCTAGCCAATGTATTATTGCGATATTCTAACATGTTTAACTTTCAATATTTCTCACTACACTTACTTATTGTTTGTTTTGCTGAATCAACCTTTAGATCACTTAACAGGTCAACATTTCTAATTAATACTGGGAGTCACACAGCACGTAGCACTTTTGCCTGAAACTTTTCTATGATATCAATGTTTGAGTTTGTTGATGTGCCCCACACCTGAATGCCGTAGGTCCAGATTGGTTTAAATGCAACACTACAAACTAAAAGTTTATCTCGTAGAAATAACGTCGATTTTCTGCCAAGCATCATATAGTGTTTACTAATTTTAATACCAAGCTGTTTGCTCTTATACAATATGTGTTTTTGCCATGCTAAAGCCTTTATCCAAATGAATTCCTAGATATTTTACCTTAGTGGCCTGTGGAAGTGGTGCATTATTCATTTATCTTCATTCTCCACTTTTTGCTCCACTTTTGAATAAGGTTTAATTGTGATTGTAGCAAGCTGACCGCTACTACTGGATTTTTATGTTTGAACATGGTTGCCTTGTCATCAGCAAAGGTAGTAGTGAGCATTAGTTCGGTGATGGGCATATCAGCTATATAAATACAATATAAAAGATGACCTAAGACGCTACCCTGAGGTACCCCCGATCTTATAGTGTAGAGATTCGTGATCATATTTCACTTGGGAAAATCGTTCTTTTAAGTAGGCTTTTAGTATTGTATTTTAGTTTGAAGAGAAGTTCATTGTACCATACTTTGTCAAACACTTGTGTGTCCTCCAGAAAGACGCCTGCAGTATGAGTTCTCTTCAAAAGTTTTATTGACGTAATCAACTATTCCATGAACTTATATTGCCCAGTGTTTTTTTTTTTTCTAAAACCGAACTGATGTTCAGGTATTAGCTTTAATTATCATTAACATTTTTTCTAAAGGTCGAGCAAATATGTTTGCTTTCTCTATGTTCGTTCGTGCCCAGGAGTTGTTTTTTGTTCGTATAGGAGGTATTGGTTCTGTTGGACGTTTCATTCTTTTTGTTGCCGTCGAAAGTGCGTAGTTTGTGTCTTCGTGTGGACTTATATTTTCTAGTTACTCCTGGAAGCCCTTACTTTTCAGATATATAATTTGTATCTTAAGACCATAGCGAGCTCTATTATAGCGCATTTTGTCTGAAGGGTACCAAATATTTTGCCAAATTCTTCTTAGCCTCATCAATTTTGTTTTTAATTACTTTGGACAGCATTCGCTTTTCTTAGTAGGCAAAATTTGGGATGTAGTGTCCTATTCTGCTTCTTGAATGATTCTAGAAAAATTCCTTACGGCTTGTTCTAATTTTTCATTGGTAGTTAAATAAATTTTCATATTTAACTTATTATCCATTAAATATCTAAAGTGACACCAATCTGTTCTTTTGTTAAATAATTTAACTAGCTCTTCTTTTTCTATTATTGTGGTACTCATAGTGGCTACAACTTGTGTGTGATGTGAACTTAGATCTAGGTTGGATACAATGTTTTGGTACACTGGTGCTGTACCCTTAGATACAAAAAAGTCCAGTAAGTCAAGCAACTTATTCATATATGTTGGCCAATATGCAGGTCCATGTGTTGATAGGTATTGTAAGTGTAATTCTTGTATGGCCTGTTGCAATAGTCTCCTTCTTCCTGGTGCAGTTATGCTACATAGAATATTTTAGCATTATAGTCCGCTCCTGCCATGAACCTATTTCGTAAACTTCGAAAATAATTTATGAAACCGTCTTTATTAGTTAGTTGATTTGAAGGTGAGTATATCGCCGATATCGTAAGTGGGCCATATCAATCTTCTATTTCCACACTGGTTGCTTGTAAGAAGTTTTCACTGAATTTAGCTAATTCGTGATGTTTGATTCTTTGCTTAATTAAGATAGCTGTCCCTCTCATGGCAGGTCTTTCTGCATCCGGGTGTTCTGTGGCAAATGTAGCTTTATATTTTAAAATAGCTTGAGTTTTTGAAGTGAGTTTCCGAAATGATTAAGGTGTCCAAGTTATGTTGTTTGAGAAATACCTCTACTTCCTGTTTGTTAAGTGGTTAATTGTTTGTTGTTGGGCTTGAATAGTTTGTTGCATCGTTACTATTATGGATATTAAAACACATCCTTGTTGTTCTGAGATTTAATAGTTTGTTTGATGAGATTGTGATCTTGCTGTGATATGCGCGTATGTAGGAAAGGTTTTCAACTTTTTGCATTTTGCATTGAAGAATGTACACTACGTTCCAAATGAAATGCATCACTTAGAAATAATAATGCTACGATCTCTCCGAGGCATGCTTTCTATGAGATGGTCTATATCCTCCTGAGCCATTTCATCCCAGGCTACCTGGAGATGGTGTCGTAATTCATCCAAGTTGTTTGGGGGCCTTGGTGGTTGCCTTAGTCTTCGATCCATCATGTCCATACGTGTTCAATAGGCGAAAAGTCTGGCGATCGCACAGTCCACGGCAATACTGGTAGCTGCACTTGCTCCAGAAACCTTCTTGTGACATGTGCGGTATGTGGTCTAGCATTATCTTGTTACAAAACACCATTTGGCAACGTCTAAATTAATGGTACTACCACTGGCTCCAAAACATTATCAATGTAACGCTGAGCGCCTAATGTGCCTAGAATGAACACCATAGGAGATCTTCCACCAACACGTATGGCTCCCCAAACTATGACTCCAGGTGTTAAGCCTGTGGGTCGTCTTTCAACCAACTCTAAACTTCTACGTTCTGCTCGAAACCGCCGCACCTTCTGACAACCATCGTTTCACCACAAACAAAAACGCGATTTGTCGCCGAAGACGATGTTATTCCATTGAAGGCCCCAGTCCCGTCGCTCTTGACACCATGCCAATCTAGCAGTCTTATGCTCTTGAGTTCACTGGGGTCGTCGGCACGAACGATACGAATGTAAGCCAAAAGACTTAATTCTCCTCTAGGTTGTTGACATTGATAGGTGACGACCAATATCTCCTGTCCAGTTCACCGCAACAGACCTTGTTGACTGAAACCGATCTCTTGAGGCCATCCGCCTAAGAAGTAGTTTTTCACGATCATTGGTGCTGCGTGGTGGTCTTCTACTGGGATGAGGTCGTTGAATGCCTTCTTCAGACCAAGAAGACCAAATGCGGGCCACCGTGGTGTGGTCTGGATTAAGTCTTCTGCCGATTTCTCGAAATAACAAACCTGCTTCTTTCATGCCGACAAGTCTACCCCTGTCAAAATCTGAAACTTGGGCAAAGTTTCGTCGTTGTCTTACTAGGTGCATTTTTTCAGAATAAATGTGTCAGTTAAACAACAAAAAATTGACACTAAGTGACTAGATTTTTTAAAATGTATAAACAAAAATTGTTGATAATTGATGTTAACAGTGGTGCAAAGTGCATAATGACTCGTTCTTTTTCATTGAAACTTCCATCGTTTTCTATATGATACTGAAACGTTATTTTGCCAAAATTTCAAAATCATATTATTATTTTTAAGTGGTGCATTTCATTTGAAACGTAGTGTATGTTCTTCTCAATTAAGGTTTGATAATAATTGGAATCTTGCTGTTTTATGACTGGTTGGTTTTGCATCAGTTTTTGTTGTGCAACCAGATTTACTAGTTGCCACTACTGCGTGTATGTAATTCCACCCTAACTCGGGTGTCTTCTGCACAAAAGATCAAAAAAACACTTTGTACCCTTTGTAATTCGTACACATTTTGCTGGTTTGCCGTCATTACGGTTTTTTGTGCATTTCCGATAATCATGTAGCTCTGCGCATTTAACGCAACGAGCTGTTCTAGTACATCTATTTCTGCTATGGCCATAACTTTGGCATTTTTCACATTATAGTATTTGAGTTTGTCCTTACGGGTTCTTCAAATTCCACTAATTCGATGTTTTTAATTTTGAAAATTTCTTTATTGTTGCTACTGCGTGTAATATCAGTGAAGAAGAGGGTTTTCCTTTGTTTGGTTTCGCGACCCATAACATTCATGATATTTACACCAACGTGCCCTTCCATTCGTAGCGCGTCCTTAATAGATTCAATATTTGTGGAGTGGTGCATATTCTTAAGCACGACTCTGAATGTCTTTTCCTCTTCAAGGCTATAGGTACGTCTTGCAATTTTATTTTTATGAAACGCTTCCCTTAATGCCTTATAATCTTCTACATTTTTCGCTTGCAGTTTAACCTTGTTACCGTGCATAATCTGATAATTACAATCTATCTTGTTTACGTGGCTATTTACTAAACTTACTAGAGGATTTATTTCGGTAGCATAATGCATTATGAAGGTAGGAAGCCTTACTATTTTTTCAGCAGTATTATGCTTGTTACTAGATTAGTCCTTATTGTCACCTTCAGCTAGAACCTTGATCCTATTTGATTGTGGATATTTCAGAGTTTGGTTGTTCACTTAATTGGGTTTTTGAAAAAAAATTTTTTTGTAATAAATGGAGAGATCATATATACGTTTTATAACAAAACTATTTTTAGTTTTTTTTTTCGCTTTGATTCAAACGTATATTGCATTAAAAATACATTTTTAAACCCAGTACCGCAAACACGCCGCAAGTTCCCGAACAAACCAGAGCGCGTGTGACGTTCCAATGTTTATTTTTACCCATCGTAGCATACAGCTGATACAGTGTTTTGACTTTTATTCGATTAAATCTAGTTATTATCATCAATATATTGATAAATACATCAAAAATGTCAAACCTTAAAGGTTATCGTGCTTTTATAATAATATAGTAATTATATAAACGTATAAATTGAATAAATAGAATTCGATTAGATTTTTTAACTAAACTCCAGAATCATAACTTTTAAAAATTATAGCATCAATAAAATTTCTACGAATAATTTAAAACGATTAAATAATAAATTTGTACAAGGTTATTGAACCGTTTCGGTTTAATTTAGTATTTTATATTTTAAAATTGAAATTTTAAAATATAATGGTAGTTCTTCTGTTGTTATAATGTCGTTTAAATAATTTTCATAACTTGATGTTCTTTTAGCTGAAAGAAGTTATGGAGAATTATATTTACTGTACTACAATGGGAAGTAGATCAAAAATTAAAGTTTATGTAGTACCGCACAAGTTTAGTTATCAACCTAACCGTAAACCTTATCACACATGACTAAACAAGCTATTATAAGTATAACATTATGACGTCACAAGCATGCCGACCAATCGTGGCGCGTTTGTAGTCGCGTGATTCTTTTTAAAATTTTAAATTGCTTATAAATAAACTAAAAAAAAATTTTTTTAAGAGTATTTTGCATCGACTATTAATGTAATTTATGGTAAAGTTTTAAAATACATAAAAAACAATGGATATGTATTTTTTTGAATAACCCAATTGTAATGAAAGGTCACTTTTTCTTTTTTGCTGCGTCTTATTTATGGAAACCCATTTAGCTTAACATATTCTGATCTACTACTTGTTGTCATCATTATTGTTTGTGTTTATTAGCATTTGTTGTGGTGTCTTATTTATAGCAGTTTTTGTCGGTAGCATTGGGAAAAAAGTTAAATATTCTGTGGATGGCTGTACACCTAACTTAGTTTAGACGTTAAGCATGTCTGTAGCGTACATATTTTTGTCAAACTAAACAATATCTTAAGAACTTTTTAATTATTTTCTCTTTACTAAGGTCAAAATAACGTTTTTTTCCCAAAAATTTAAAATCTTTCACCATAAATTACCTGGTAGTAAGTTTTTATCCTGCAAAATAGTTTGAATAAACAGCTAGAAAAAGAAGATGTACATATACCACATTAGCGTAACGCGGTCACCTACTGACGCAACTAATTCTCATAACTAAAACCTTATTTTATTTTCTTGCTTTAAAAATCATTCGCAAAGAGCACGTCGGTTACAATATTACTTGAATTTCAAACTAATATTATTCAATATTTTACCTATGATAGGCCGCGGTATTATTAACAATTCCTTCTCTTCTAATGTAACCATTTCATTCTCGGCATGCTTCGAACAAACTATATCTCGGATTGTACATTGCAGATCTCCAGAAAAATCGTCTAGTTAAACCATCGAACAGTTTTCTTGAGATTTTTTGAATAGATGGCTTTATCTCGTTCTTAATTACCTTTTCTTCTATTCTTTACGCTGACTGAACATTACTCTCCAAAATTTTCTGGGAAAAAATACTCGTGCTCTTGGGAACGATTGTTTAAAAATTTTCCAGGCTTCAAATAAATTGAAAGCGCAAAAGATACTATTTATATATTAATTACGCTATTGAAATCAAATTAAATCCTTTCTCTATTAAGCACATTTACACTTCCAGTTAAATAACAAATTTCGCTTAATATATAAATAACCGAATTATTACAAACAAAGGGATAATCGTTGTCATTCTTTCCAAAATATATGTTTACACTAATTTTCCATGTGAGCATCACATTTCTATAACGATGTTCTGACAAACACAGTTTATTGTTGTGTTTATATTGCAAAAAACTTTAGATACACCTGAGATCGTACTACATAAAATCAGTAACTTAAACAGTCGCAGAGAGTATTCGTCTAGAAAATGCAATGCTTTATTGGGTTACGTTTATTACATTTATGTGTAGGACTACAGTATAACATGCATCTCTTATTTACCAAGTGCCATTACTAATGAAATCTTTTATATTACTGAATAGTAATGTAAAAAAAAAACAGTGTTATATTGGATTTCGATATTTAATTTAATGACAAACGAGGGAAGACTTTTTCTATTAGCGCGCTTGCAAAATAAATGTAAATAAAAACGTCAAAGATATTAATCGCTTTGTTTTCCATTTATAGTGGTTTTTTATGTTACATTTTCGTTTGTAATTAATTTTATATTCTCAAAATTTAAATGAGGCTTTAAAATTGAGCAGTGGTTACATTTAAGAAAGTAAATTATTAATTACTTATTATATAATGTTTTGTTTTTAAAGTTTTGAAAAAACGTATAAATTCATTATTACTACGCAACCTGACATCAAAGCAAGTTTACTTGAAAATTAAACAGTTTTCTGGGGAAAAATCTCTCAGTATCACGCGATCCGTCAGTAGAGTTTAATACTACACCAAGGGTAACAAGTCAAATCAAATAAAAAAGTTATAGTAAATCAGATTTTAACCTTTATTAGTTGTCACGTGTCTAACCTACCACGTAACATAAACATAAATTAATGAGTGAACTCGGCTATAGTAACTCAGTTAAACGGTCAAATGACCGTTGAGCACTTGGATATCGTGGGTGTTTTGGCGCGTAGATAATTATTAGGTTGATTTAGGTTAGAAAACGAAAGAAAGAAGTTGTAGTAGTACACGTAGCTAATATAATTAGCGAAGTCTGAGCGCCACAAGCTTTAATAAGAGAAAATTATGATTTTATGAGCGAGAGCCTCGTAAAGCTTGAAACGGGAAGAAAGGAAGCAATAAGAAATACGCAATTATCCTGGTAACCTTATATTAAATAAATTTGACCAACGGTTATCACCGACCAATATAAATAATTGACAATAATTAATATTTCCTAAACAAATACGCAGCAAGCAAAGTTTATATAAATATATATTGAAAATTTCTTTGAGCAACCAAAAATCTTAAATGTTAAAAATCTGTACAGAAAGAAAGTGCCTTCCCTTGTTTGTTTGGTGATACTTTCAAGGGTTAACATGTGAAGGAGGAATTCAGCATACCTGGTTATACTTTGACTTAAACTATTTTTGAATTAACAGACTTGCCGTTGTTTCACAAACAAACAAAAAAAATTACACAAACCCGTTATAAATAACCAATAGTAATATGGTTATGTAAAATATTTCAAAACGCATACTTAAACCTAAAAGAATAATTTAAAATGGTTATTATGTTTCCTCGATAGTAATTCTTTAATAAATACGCAGTAAAATGACAAGAATACAAGGCAACCTGGTATATGATAATAACTAGATTAACGGCTTCATAGAAAAGGTAAGCAGAAATTAGGCTATTTAACCAACCCAAAAACTAATTAACGTTACGATCGTTTTTAATACAGAAAAAATCACTGGCATTTTAGTAATTCTTGGCTCGTGAGGGATATTCGAGTGCAATACCAACTATAACCTTTATTTCGGTTCAAAAAAAGTGTAAACAACGAAAATTTTAATAAGGTAACTATTTACTGCTGACTATGGAGGTATCGTTTATTCAAAACACACTTTTAGGTTGTAACGGTGCGTTGTATACGGAAAAGGCAGTGTTGTTAATTATAAACGTCTATCGCACCCACTCTTGCATTGTTATTAAGGAAGCGTAGGATAATTAGAATAGTCCGACCCCTATCTCTGGCTATCCGTAAGATCCGCCCTTCGTTACAGCGTTTATAGGCGAGCACAGGTTGAAACAATGCTACCTCGAACATCTAGTTGAAACGTGTAACCAGAATAAAACAAGAAAGGTCGCAAGAAAGAAAAATACGAAATCGATTTTAGCACGTTACATAGTATCTGAATATTATCAAAATTAGAAAAATTATTTGTTCTTCAAATGAGGGTTTTCAATGTTTTTCTGAAAAAGCACCTACACTTAAAATCTAAAAAATTGTTAAATAAGATCACCTTCTACAATTTACGTAAAAACCCTTATGCCAATAAGACGAGACTCTAATTAGAATACTAGAAAGTCAGTAACAGTTTATCGACGTATTTTGCATTTAGCCGCTTTGTTGATAGACTTCTACGTAGCAGTATGCCTTGGGATGGGCATCTGGTCGAGTGGACACGACCAACTGGGCGCGACCAACTGGGTACGGTAAACTGGGAGCGAGCTAACTGCGCACAAGGATAACTAGGCGCGGTGACAACTGGATGCGATAAACTGTCTGAAACTGAGGACAATAAATTTATAATTATTTTGTTATAAGTGACTAAATTATTTTACATAAATATCGCAATTTGAGTAACTTGTAAAGTTAGGAAGTTTGGTAATACGGGTTAGAGTAAAGTTATAAAGTACAAAGAATAAATTTCGATAAAGTGAGAAGGTTATTGAATTGTTTTGAAATGTTCCGCTAATTTCTAGGGTAAATAGAATATTGAAACGTAATGTACAATTAGTTTCCAAACAAGTGTCCGAAAATAACCATCCATAAAACGGCCCTGTATATTAGTCCAAATTTCTTGTGTTGTCTCCTGAAGACGTTTCCAGTAGCTGTTTAAATTTAGGTCAAAGTACCTTTGATTAGGTCAACATAGTGTTAAATTTTAACTATTTCTTATGAGCTGTTTTTGGAGGTTAATTTTAATTGTTTAAACAATTCACAAAAAGTACGGTTTGGTTGAAAGTCAAAAAATTACTGGTTTTGGAGTTATTTGAGGTTTTAGTAAGTAATGCTGACCGAATTAATAAATTATTTTAAAATGAAACAATTGATAATTTTCATGCGCGAGAACGAACTACCTCAGGAATAATTATTGTTTCAGAAACAACTAAGAAGTAAAATTCATTTAGAACCTAACAAAGGTTTTAATTGAATGACATTAACACAGAACAGACAAAGGAAACAATTAAAAAAAACAACGAATAACAAAACCAACAGAAAAAAATTTGAATAAGTAGGTACGGGTTTTTACATTAAATATTCGAAATGCCCACCATTTGCACGAATACATAATCGTAAACATTTTTCTAATGAAAACATAATCCTATGGAGTGGTCGTAGTTCTTGAATTAATATTCTTAAATTATTTTCAACTCTCGCTTGAAGTTCTTCAATGGAATTTTTATTTCGCTTGAATATTCTTTTTCATTAACTAAACTCCAAACACTAAAATCCAAGGGATTAGGTTAGGAGACCTTGGTGGCCAGTGGATAGAAGCATCAGCACCTCGAACAATCCAACGATTTGGAAAATGTTCGTTGAGTTATCTTCTATTCTGTCTACTGAAATGAGGTGGAGCACCATCATGCATAAAAACCGTATTTCTTCGTAGATCAAGAGGCAAATCTTCTAATAGCGGAAATAAACGATTATCCAAAAATTCATAGTAAACATCACCATTTAAATTTCCATCAAAATTATGGTATGCAACGAGCCAGTTGCCCATTGGAGCAGCCCATACATTCAACTTAAAATTATTTGATAATGCGTTACTCGTTTAACCTTTATGACTATTAAACATACATTCTCTAGTAAAAGTTGATTCGTCGATGAAAAGAATGTTTTGTAAAAAATCAGGGTTCTGTCTCATTCTTTCTTGTAATAATTCGCAAAAGTCTCTTCTCAAAAAAAGATTTTCAGGCAAAATAATTTTTGTACTTGCCTGTAGTGAAACGGAAGCAATAATTGTTCTTTTAATACACGATGTACACTAGAAACACTTGCGTCACTTGCCCATGCCACATATCTTACACTTATCGTAGGATCCGGAACAACTACATTTGAAACATTTTCTTCTGTTTGAGGAATTCTTGCTACTCGTGGTCTACCAGAATTTAACTTTTAAAGGTTAAAGGTTCCAGTATCATGGCACCGCATCACTAAATTCAAAAATGTTTTTGAATCCGGAACACTTTTTCTTGGAAATTTTTCCGCATATCTTCTTTTCGCTGATTTAGCATTTCCATCACATTCCCCTAATATTAACAGCATATCGGTATAGTGATTATTAGTGTACATATTTATTTTCAAAGTTTTTAAAGGCCTTTTACTTGTTAAACAAACCAAAACTATCAACAACAATGTGTCAAACGAATCTGTCAAACAAAACAAATCGCGAGTCTGGAGCCTAAGCCTACTTAATTCAAGTAAATCAAATTAACTCAGTACTTCTTTTATTTTATTATTTTAGGTAAAACGTGTTAAAACCTCAAATAACTCGAAAACCAGTATTTTTTTTACTTTCAACAAACCTTTTTTGTGGAATATTGTATAAAAAGTATTATTTTCGCCAAAAAAATTAAAAATATTAACTAACGTTATTTTTTAATATTCTATCTACCCTAGAAATTAACGGAACGTTTTTTGAAACACCCAGTATACAATTCCGTCTTAGTTTGCTATGAGCAGCTTTCGCATTATTCTTATTGGTACAATCAGTACCGCTTAGTACCCTATTAAAAGGTTCCACACATTATGTGGATATGTTAGAGCCTTTCTCTTCAGTTTCGTTGGCCCACATCGTGGTCTTCTAACCAACGTACCACTGTCTGTAGTTCCTCCTGAAGTTCTTTTAGTAACGATGAATGAATACAGCAATACAAACAATAATCTTGTTTCAATTTCAGGAAATCGCTGTCTTATTTTACGCACCCTCCTTGGCTCAAAATTACAAGCATAGATTGAAATTAAAAGTGGATTGTAAATTCTGACTTATTTTTAATACTTTTAAATATGTTCCTCTTTGTTTGTTAATCGAGCTTATACATTTGCTTCAACACTTCCAAACATTTTACTAACCAGCCTTAAAACGTTTCTTGAACATAGAAAGTCTCTGATTTGCTAAACACCTGAAAATTAAATTGACATTCAAGAATTAAAATTCTGTTATAATCTAGTTCACTATCTGCAAGAGCAAGAAATACAAAACAAACAACTTCATTAAAATCACGTAAATAAACTTTGAAAAGTAATTACCTTAATTTGCACAAGATTGATCAATCTAATTCTTTTGTTTCCATCTCATAGGGGTAAAGGCACATACAATAGACCTTTGGTATTTGATCCACGGATATCAATAACTCTCCACTCACCTTCACACGGTCTTCCGGTACACCAACTATCGTAACATTTCAACTATCCGACTATTATTAAATCATATTTACACCAATTTAATGGCAAAAATATTTATTCCAATATCAGGTGATTTAATAATTAGTTCTTCTGGTTTAATATACAGAAACTTTAATCTGTTTACGAAACGTTCTTTGTTTTATATATACAAAGAATTTAATGTACCGATATCTATTTACAGTAACCCGTTATCTGTCTAAACAGCTGTAGACGCAGATGTATTTTCTCGATGCACAATTTAATTTACCAAACTCTACGATATCACAATCCGCTTAAGCAAAAATGAGTAAAGTAGTAAAACAAACACTAATCCTCTCCAAAGGACACGACAATGTCACTTTTCACCAACGAATAACAACATAAAAAAAAGTTCTCCAGGGTGGTTAAATCCTTTTTAAAACTCATACGTGGTGGAAGGACAAATTCCCTCACGATACCTTCAAGTAATCCGAGTAGAACGTAGGTAAGTTATGTGTACCCTAAGCCTGCATCACACGCTCAGCATTCGACCTCTTTCCTTAATAGCGTCTTACCCCCCTAAAGTCACGTCATTTTTTGATCGTTAGAAGAAAATGTTTTATACTAAAAATGCATATTGGACATTTCCCAGGAGAAAAGCGGATTTGATACCTAGAATCGAGACACACACATCCTGTCTTTCAATAAAAAGCCCTGTTACTCAAATAAATTTTCTATAACTTCCCAACAACTCAATACATAAATGAACTGGTAAACTTGAAAAAATGCAGTACTATTTAAACGTAATTGAACCTTTCTGATTCTAACACATTATGTTTCTTAATAACTCTCTTCATTCATCATGAAGTTCCATTCCTTTGATTGAAACTCCGATAACCTTCTTTAAAGTTCACGGTAACTTAACGTTTCTGTTTAAAATTCGACATATACTATTTTAAATATCCAAATATTTGAAAAAATTCTACCGTAATCGACACTTGACAGGTTATATATACACAAAGAAAAGTAGAAATAAATTAATATTTAATACTAGCGTATATAAACTTACGTATCTAGAATATCAAGTGGAAAGGTACAAAAATGCAAAAAAAACTATACACCTCACAAAATCCAATTGGTATACCAATCAAAGTATATACTTTAATCGATAATAAGGTTAAATAATATGAATCATATTTTCTATATATATATATATATATATATATATATATATATATATATATATGTATATAGATATGTACAGGGTGACCAAACGAGGGGGGTGGAAGATTGTAAAAGGACGAAATAAGTTAGACAAATGATTTTTGGACCACAGATAGATATGAAAGGGTACGTTATTTTAAAAATATTTTTGATGATACAGGATGTTTCATGTTGTTGGAGTAAACTAGTTTTTAATGGAACACCTTGTATATTATTACATTTTTGGAAAGCTCATAAAATACACTTTCATTTAATACCAAATTGTATGGGTCTATCTCATTTGGTTTTAGAGATATTCAATTGTTTTTTTGATAAAATGAAAAAGAAAAAAAATCAAAAATCAATTTCTCATTGAATGCTCTAATGTTCTTCATTCAACTTCAATACATTTATTAACAAGTCGGCCATGTGATGTTTTGAAAAGCTTTTCTGATTCTTTCCTCCATATTTTCTGGAGTGGTTAGAATTTATACACATAATCTTTTACGTAAACCCACAAAAAGGAATCAGGCGACCTCGGTGTCCAATAAATTGGTCGACCTCGACCAATCCAATGATTTTCTTTCCAGTGGCTGAAAAATGTTCGTACGTCTCGATAGTAGTGGGCGGGTGCACTATCATGCTGGAATCATATGTTTCCATAAATTGCTTCATGAATATTTTGAAGACAACCGATTTTGTTGGTCAACATGCCTGATCCAATGAGGATTTTTAGTACTATAATAATGCATGTTATGTCTGTTCGCTAAACCATTACTTTAGAAGGTAGCTTCGTCACTAAATAATATATAATTGAGAAAATTCTGCAATGTTTTGCAAAAACCAGTGCAAAAATTCTTCGTTCAAGATTTTGACCATATAGTTGTTGATGAGGTTCTATATTATATCCATGGTATTTATGAGCTTTCAGGCTAGATTTTTTTATATCAGTCATATGTGATATTTGTGAAGTACTTACATGAGGATTTTCTTGGAGTGCAGGTAAAACTGTAAGTTGGTTTTCATCATTTGTCACTGCTTTATTAGCAGTTTTTTTCCGTTTTTTTTTTTAGTTAACACTACATGTTTCTTCAAATCTTCGTCTTGAAACGCCTTAGGTCACGGCTGTTTTGCAGCATGGGGATATCTCGCTGCATAAATTCTACTTGCCAGTAAGCAATATTTTTGATATTCTCCAAGAATAAATATCACTAAAACCATTTCCTAAATATTTAGAGTAATTTTAAATACTTTGAATAAATTAAAACAGAAATTAGGTTTAAACTGGATAGAACCAAATCTTACAAACAATTTTACTTTTTTCAACGCATTATTGTCATGGCAATGGCACTCTTGTTTTTTAATTGCGAGTTTAAACATTAATTCCAAATAATCTTTGTTATTTGATCAGTAACCAATTTAAATTTACAAAGAGACGTAGAAAATGGAAAAGTCAATTTCAACATAATCAAAATGAGTACTTCAGAAAATTTACTTAGGACTGATTTAAATTTAGAAATTTCATCAAGTATTGATTTAAATTTGCCTTGAACGAAAGAGTGACTTGTGTAAATTTTATTAAATTTAGAAAATTTAATTCAGTCAATTTGTAGTTGTTATATTAATTCTTGTTTTTACTTGGAAAAATCTTTTAGCATGAAAAAGAACCCCAAAGTTTCTTTTATAAGTTAATACAACTTGATTAACAAATTCTTTAGTATAAAACTATAATTCCATGACCATCTTTATACGTTTCCATTGACTAAAAGCCTATTAAATTTAAAATAATTCGTTAAATCAATTTGTAATTGTTATATTAACTCTTGTCGTTTTTACTTGAAAAATTTTTTAGTGAGAAACTACAATCCTATGGCCAACTTAATACCACTATTTTCAGTCTTTTTGTATTACAATTGCAATTTCAAAATAAACTGAAAATATTTCGAAAATTATTAATTTTAGGTATGACATGCTTGATGAATAAGAAAGGATATAAAACGAGGAGGCATCGAATGACATGAACAGCATGGGACTATTTAAAAAAATTAAAAAGAAGTTGTATTTACAAATAGTGACACTGCCTGTATATTATTAAAAAAAATCTGAAAATTAAGGGATTTCAAAATACTACAGGACTCCTAACAATTTTCTGCGCTTTTAAAATCAAGAAAAGTCGACTAACAAATCAGCGGCGGTGCCCGCAAGTGGGATATTTTTTTTTGAAACACAACTGAATATCTCCCAAGGAGATAGACCCATACAATTTGGTACTAAATGAAAGTGTATTTTATGGGCTTCCCAAAAATGTAATAATATACAGGGTGTTCCGTTTAAAAAGGTATGTTTAATTTGCAACAAATAACATGAAGCACCTTGTATGATCAAAAATGTCTTTAAAATGTAGTGCCTATTGATATCTACCCCTGGTCTAAAACCATTTCTCTAACTTATTTCGTATTTATAAAATCTTCCACCCCCTCCTCGTTTGGCTACCCTGTATACAGGGTGACCGTTTTTCATGCTCCAACATGAGGATCTCAGTTATTTGAAGAAATAAAATGTTGGTTAAATTAGGGCAGAGTTGCGCATTTTGATGCTCAATAATATGTCGTTACCAAATTTCGGATGTCTTCAACAAAAAAAACAAATTTTCAATTTTCGGTTTTCCTGTTTATACCGAAAACTGCAAAAGATGGACGTTTTAAACTAAAACATTATTAAGACACTTTTTTACGAGAAATCCAAATATGTTATCGAAAATTTCAAGGTACCCTAGTTCTAGGAGTTATAGTAGTTAACTTTGTTATTACTTATGACAGCCATACTAGAGTTTTACATTATGGAATGAAGTTCTTTTTGCTGTTTACAATGATATATTATATGGTACGATTCAACTTCAAGATTCTCTCAAAACATGGAAAAAACCGTTTTAGCGAAGAGTGCTTTGGAAAGAAGAAGCATTCTTATGTTTAAAAAACTCGTTTTGATTAAATTTAAGAATGAATTATTTATTTTTTTAATTTATTATGCTTCAGTGAAAAATTCTCTTGTGAAGAACCTGCACAAAAGTATTTTCTAACAAACACATTTTGATTAAATTTAAAGTAGAATTTAAAAAAGACTGCTTTGGAAAGAGCGTGCATATTTTGTTTAGTATAAACACATCTCTGACAGTTCGCTTAAATTTCAGTGGTTGTTGCTTTTTCATAAATTTATTAGTCTATCCATCAAATACCTTTTTGAAGTGAAGTAAAACGAGATGTGCTAGAAATTTATTACTGCACAAACATACCTAGGGCGGTATGTAGAAAGCCAATAAAATCTGTTGCTAGACCCAGAAATGGAAATGAGGATGAAATTTTACAAGCAATAACTAAATTTCTAAAAATGATTAAAAAATTTGTGTAAATAATTTTACAAGAGATTCAATATAATCCTTCCACTTCCACACGGGCAATCGCATCAAATATGAATACATCGCAACAGCTAGTATGGAGACTACCAAAAAAAAATAAACATCGCCCATTCAAAACTCATGTCACTTAAGTACTGCATCCTGGAGATCGTGAAAGGCGGGTAATGTTATGTAGAAGTTTCGTGGATCAGTTAGAACAACCTTCACATTTCCTTTCTAACGTCATATATACTGACGAGTGTAAGTTTGCAAACTCAGGTATTTTTAATAGTCATAACGAACACGTCTGGTCCATCAGAAATCCTCATGATCATCATGGACGTCTACCACAGATACTATTTGCTCTAAATAGATGGGCCGGTTCATTTGACAACACAATCACTGATCCACACATTTATGAAGACATTTAACTGCAGAGTAACTGATAATTTATAGCAATTACTCTTTCGTAAAGTTTCGTTCACCTTTTGCGGTATAAAAAGAAAATGGAAAATTTCGTTTTTTTGCAAAATCTCAGCAACCTCTGAAGACATCCCAAATTTCGTAAGGATATATTATTGAGCATCAAAATACGCAACTTTGCCTTAATTTAGCCGACTTTATATGTCTTCAAATAACTGAGATCCCCATGTTGGAGCTCGAATAACAGCCTTATATATATATATATATATATATATATATATATATATATATATATATATATATATATATATAAGATAAAAATCGATCAATTTTTAGCCATATAACCCTAGCGCTTTTTGCATTAACCTCTTTCAAAGGCATTTACGATCACGTAGCCTTAAAATCATTTGTAACCACGGTTGTCATTTAAGAGGTGTAAAAGACATTGCAAAAAGATTCTTTAATTGAATCACGATGCTTCGAGTGCGAAGACGCCAAATTTTTCGGCAGTTGTGCGAGTTTGATAGGGGTTGAATCGTTTACTTACGAGAGACTAGTTTGTCTATGAGAGATATAGCCGATAGAACGCGACGGAGTTTAAACACTGTGGCAGTTTGTGTTTGGTCCTGGAACCAAAAGAGCCGTACACGAAGAACGAGAGGTACAAGACGTCCTCGAAGAACCACACAATCCGAAGATCGCTGTCTTAGGGTATTGACCCTACGGGACCGCTTCTCGTCTTCCCGGGCGATTGCGGACCAGTGGTTTGCTGAACATGTAAGGGCGATTGGTATGCGAACTGTTTATCGCCGGATTAGAATCTTTGGACCTTTTCTATAGCGTCCCCATTTTGTGCTACCACTGACTCCTGGGCACCGACATGATCTTCTAGCGTGGTGTAGAGAACGGGCAAATTGGGACCAAGAATGGAATTCATTTGTCTTCAGTGATGAGTCCAGATTTTTTTTTAGGCATGCATGACGGTCGTGCAAGGGTGAGAAGATGGCGTGGTGAAAGACAAGATCCGCAATTTTCTGTGAAAAGGTATGTGCACCACACAGTTGAAGTAGGTCACCTCTGGTCTTCATTAGAGGTAACATGACCGCTGCGTGCTACATACAGGAGATCGTAGAACCCCATATTGTACCTTATGTGCAGACCACAGCACATTCTAGCAAGACAACGCAACACCTCTCATGTCGCTAGGGATTCTTCGGCTAATTTTGAGGCCAATGAAGTTGCTTTGTTGCCTTGGACACCGAGATTTCCCGATCTTTCACCCATCGAGAACGTCTGGGATGTTATGGGAAGAAAATTACACAAATTAGTATGGGACCTCAGGAGGAAATCGATCACCTCATTAGAAGTATGCCCAGACGTGTTCATGAGTGCATAAGACATCGTGGGGGCGCAGCACATTAAGTTTTTTTGAAAAAGTTAACACTTTAATTTTTATCAAATTTTGATCATTTACTACTTTAAATCGAATACACTTGTATACCAAAAATTGTTCAAATAAATTGATTATTACTGGGTGTTCTTCTTTCTATGTCACTAGGATAATATATATATATATATATATATATATATATATATATATATATATATATATATATATATATAGTCTCAACAAAACCGTTAGCTCGACGTTTCGACTAAATCCCACATGCCAGCTTTAGTATACGTTTAACTGTCGGCTACTACTTCTTCTTATTCGTATAGAACTGGTTTATTTTGGTAGAGGTTCCAGGTTCCGTTCCATATCGCTGGTTACGTGTGTAACTTCGTGTGATTGGTGCATTTGTTGCACTTTCACTTTAACTTTCTCTACAAGAGAAATTGTTGAAATCACGTAACCAGCAATATAAGACGGAACACCGATGGAACACATGGAGTACCTGGAAATTTAAAATTCAACATATATATATATATATATATATATATATATATATATATATATATATATATATATATATACTATATATATATATATATATATATTCCCGGATTGGTTGGACGACTCTTGTAAAAATCAAAAAACTTTTGATTTGAAATTTGAGCTTCCCGGGTCCAGCCCAGCTTGGTTTGGAACTGATTTGTGATATAATTTTAGTTTCGAATAATCACGTGTGCCTTGGAAGCTTTGAAAGGAATGATTTTTCACACTAGCAAAAGTCCTTTATATAAGAGGTACGACAAAATATTACTAAAAAAAGTTGAATGAAAGATGACGTATGTATACAAAATTTCAGGTCTCTAGGCTCACTTTGATTTTTTTAGATTTTTTTAAATCTTTTTCTTAAAATTTTGGACGCCCTGTAAAAAATACGGAAAATTTTTATTAACAAAAGTTGTTGTGTATTACAAGTGTACCCGCTGTGTCGATTTTGACAGTAACCAGATTACATTGAAATTTTCGGCTCTTAAACGTTTAGTCAAGATGCAATAGAATAATGTGAAATGTCAAATCACTACTTTAATAATAAATCGTGTTAAAATAAACTGAATAATACTACTCATGTCCCTTTTACTATTATTTTATTCTTTAATAGTAAAAAATGTTGACAATTGAACAAAAAATTTATTTAATTCACAGATCTTCTGGAATTAACCTTTTTAATGAAAAATATCCTGATGCAATAATACAAAAATCATATACGAGCTGGCTAATAAAAGAGTTTTTGCAACCTGGAAGTGTAAATAATTTAATAAAACAAAAGGAAGCTCTAGATGAAAATGATGCAGCAACATTGGTAGCATTAAATTCGGTAGGAAACGATCCAAGCAGAGCACATTTGCGACGAATTTATAAAAGCTGTAACATACATGCATTTAAAGTACAATTTCTTTATGTGCTAGAAGATGGTGATGAAGGTAAAAACCTAAATTTTTGCTTGCCTTTGGGAGAAAAAATCTTAAACAACCGACATTTTCTTAAGCAGATAATATTTTCGGACAAATCTACTTTCACAAAAAATGGCGTCCCGTCGTTTCAGAATTGTAGATTTTGGAGCGAAGAAAATCCACGATACCAAATTAGTTCCAGAAGGCAATACTTAAAAAAAAATGTATGGTGTACAGTTTCATTTAGACTTGGTCTTGTTGGGCCATTCTTTATTGAAGGAAGCCTTGATCATAATACGTACATGATGATTCTTGGAAAGATTGTTGATGAACTTTCCTTACAATAACGCCAGACCAGTTACTTTCATCATGGCGGCTGCTCTGTCCATTCCACTCGTCTTGTTTCCAGCTGGTTAAATGAACTGTTCGGCGAAAGATGGATTTGGAGAAACAGTAGGAGATTTGTGTGGCCTCCAAGGTCACCTAACCTTACTATTATGGATTTTCTTGTGTGTAGCAGATTAAAACAATCAGTTTACGCTTGCAGAATTCCAAATGATGTTGAAGAGTAAAAAAATAGGATTCAAAACGCCAGCGCAACAATTACTTTGGAACAAATACAAACTTCTTATAACGAATTTAGGTTTTACGTATTGAGCATTGTGCAAACTTAGGAGGTGGTTTAATTAAATAAACTAGGTGTCATAACTCACACTGGATAGGTAATTTTGTTTAAATGCTTTGTTATTGTTAAAGGATGATTATCGAACAATAAAAAAAGTTTGTTTTATTTTCTACAGTGGCCAGTTTCATGGGGTCTGCGATGGGAAATGTTGTACATTAACATAATTTTCAATTCTGATTAAATTTCAAATAAAAAAAAAAAAAAAATCTAAAAAATCAAAGTTGGCCTAGAGACATGAAATTTTGCATACATATGAAATTTTTCATTCTTTTTTTAGTAATATCTTGTCATATTTCTTACAGAAAACGACAATTGCTAGTGTGTTTTTTCAATATTTCCAAGGAATACTTGATTTTTTGAAACTAAAATTCTGTCACAAATTAGTTTCAAACCAAACAAGGCTGACCCCAGAAGCTCACATTTCAAAACAAACATTTTTTACCTTTTATAAGAATCGTCCCAACCCGGGGACAGACTGTATAAATACTACAATTTTTTTAAATATCAAGATACCTCTATATTGTACTCATTCGATACAGCTGTTTTTTTCTTTTTTCAGTGATATAAAACTTTAATACCTTTACTGAACTAGTTTTTGAGAAAAAAGCAAAAAAGTGATGGTAGAGTTATGTTATGTATATTTCAATATTTATTAGTATAGACACCCATGATTGCTTTTAATTCTGGGAGCAATTGATTGCGTATTAGAACTGTCAAGGTAGTACGTGCACTTGAAGTAAAGAGTTACTTATTTCCTTGTTTAACATACATTTGTGAGTGAAATACGCTATTGAAGTAAACAGAACTGGCTCATTTCACCGAAAGGCAACGTACAGAAGTTTTAATGATTCTGGGATATGAAGAAATAAATAAACAGAGGTTTGCAATTTGTACCCCGAATTTCACATTACGCAATCAACTGTTAGTAAAATTTTACACAAATTTCAAGATACGGACCCTTTTAGAGGTTTACCAAAAACAAGCAGAGCTGCAGCTTTAAATAATGATGAAAATGGAAATGTGATATTCGAAAATCCACACGTTTGGGTGAAACAAATTGCGAGAGATTGTAATTGAAGTAAATCCGCAGTTCTAAAAAAGTGGCACACATACAAATCCTGTGGAGTTCACGAGTTTTTTGCAGATGACTTGGATCGCAGATTGTAATTTTTTTTAAATATAACCCAACTTGAAGGCAATAAAAATTTTCAAAGCGTTTTGCTTAAATAGCACAGTTAATAAGTAAAAAACACAGGATACTGGCATTCAACAAATTCTAACTGGTACCTTCACCTAGTAACAGCAGAAAGTTAATGACCTTATTTTTTGGGTTAATTTAACGGCCGAAGTTTATCTAAATGTTCTACGATTTGAGGTAGTTCCTTCATCAGCTGTTTTATATCCAAATTAAGAGGATCCGGATATATGCCACGACGGAATATGGTTCCAGCAAGACGAGGCCCCTCCACATTTTGCGATTAATATCTGCCATTACCTTAATGATACCTTTGCAAATTTTTGTATAGACAGAAGAGGTCCAGTAAAATGACAGCTCGATTTCTTCCTTTGGGGCGACCTTAAGCGTAAGGTTCACGCAAATAGACCGGGAGACATTAAAGAGCTTAAAAATCTCATTCGTACAGAGATGGAAACCATTACACCT